>JAOXXN010000102.1:28430027-28451037 GCA_026770055.1 Myrmophylax atrothorax
TTAAAGGTGCCCACATGTGCCCACTCCTGCCATTAAAAAAGAAGAGGAAACCCCCAGGACCCAGATGAGCCCCAACCACCAGCACTGCTCATCTGCACTCGAGACAGGACTATGCAAGGGGCACAATGCTGATTTGTTTCTAGTAGTACATAAATTTACTAGAAAACCCTCAGAAGTAACACAGGGTGAAGCTCCAGGGGTTCACAAACTGTTCACAGAAATACAGCCATGCTAGGAGAGCTTCATTTGCTGTTTAAGCATATGCAGTCTTGGATCCCCAAGCTATCAGCATTTTACTGGCATACATACAACTGACAAAACCACTCAGGCTCTTTTGCAAAAATTTCCAGTCCTGCCATGATGTTCCAATTAGGTCTGCTACTAGTAACTGTCAGCTTTGTGAATAATTTCACATAATTCATTCGGGCAGAAATCTTCCTTACAAATCCATTTTGAGACTGAAGTAACCAACCATCACTCGCTTTCACACCATAATACAGTCACATTTCATCCCATTAACTTCCACTCAGTGCCCAACACTGCTGCCCCAGCGATGCTTTTCTATGTGTTGAATTATAATCTATACAGGAGCATGTGTGAGTGGGAGCACCCAGAGCAGCAGCAGCTAATCATCTTTGGATCTAATACAGCCTCCTTCAGAGCTGAAGGATTTTCTAAAGCCTCTCTTAAGGACCCTCTCCCATGTGGAATTCAGGAGAGCATATGCACTCCTTAACTCTGATGTTATCAGTCTTTCTTCCTCCTAATCTGAAGAAAATGATTAAGAGTCCTGAATCTACCCTGGAACAGAAAAGCACAGCTACTAAAGCATACTCAGTGCTTCCATAAGCATGTCCAGGTCCATATTTGACCTTACTTTTTTGCAATAATAACATTTTACTCTACTTCTAATTTACTTTGACTCAGAGGAAATGTGTGACAGTCAGTACAGCATGCAAAATTAAATATTGGCCTAGCAATCAGAGACAAAGCAGTCAACAAAAGCTGAAGAATTTCTTTCATCTTTTGTTTTTTGTTTTAAGAAATGCATATCTACTCCAAGCTTTAGATTGGGAAGCTTTTGATCTTGCAGGGCAACGGAAAGGAAATCTCTGCAGAAGTTTGCAGCTAATGCTCTGTTGGCAGAGGGCAAACTTTCCTTATCAGAGCAGGAACAGGACAGGAGGACCCATCTTTGACAGCTGTGGCCTGGGGTAGTTTGTGTTGCTACCTGCCCTGGTCTGTCCCACAGGGGTGCAAGATGCTTCTAGTAAGTGGCCACATTCCTTTTGAGAGGTGGGTGAAATGACTCATTTCCATATATAAACTTGTCAAAGTACAAAATGACACCGACTTTTTTTGTTGCAATTGTTCCCAACATACGTTTTTCCATTTCTCATTATTATGTTTCTGAAACAGTATATTGAACATTTATCAGACTGAAATACAAGTTAGCTGTGACATTCCTCATAAATGTAGATTTTAAAAGTTTCACACCTTTATAGTAAAATTTTGGTGATTCAGAAATAACCTAACTACAAATTTCCTCTACCAGTTTGACAAGCTCAGTTTCATTGTTCAAGGGTTACAGGATTAAAAAAAAAAATCCATCTATGTATATATATAGTAACAGAGTGGAATATAATGGAATACAGTCAACCAGGTAAATCTCTTTTGTGTATTCTCCACTTGTCTGTAAGCCATCTGCAGCTGGGAGGTTTCATTGTTAGAGGTCCATTAATGAGATCAATACAAGCTATAGCCACAAGGAATAAGTTGGCTCATATGCTACTGAAAAACTTTTGGGGTCAGCAAAATGTTTTGGTTCTCACGTGCAGTGATGCCTAACCCTGCCCCTCCTTTCCTCCTTCAGCAATCCAAAACCTGGAAATGGAAGCATTCCCATTTTTTCCAATATCAACTTTCACACACACACAAAAAAATCATACAATAAATAGATTCAGAGATTCTAAATTTATCTTCAGTGGATTCTCTGGGAATGACAAGGGGTAGGTAAAAGGGAAGGCTCTGTGCCAGGTATTTCATCTACAGTACTTATTAACTGACTTTTTCCCTGCTTTCCTTTGTGTCTTATCTCAGGTCTAGTTATGCATTCGGTAGTTTTAGTTTTGGTTCCTGAGCAGTCACTCACTTGCTGTCACCTCATACCAGCAGCATTTAATGGCCCTCTTGCACCCTCTACTCCCGCCCAAGAAGTTGTGACTTTTATTTATGGATAATAATTGGAGCAAGTCAAAAAAATAATAGACAGGGACAGTAATTTTAAAGACACTCCCTCCACTTTCATCCCCTAGTGCAAAGAAGTAAAAAGACAATAACCACAGAGCTGCAGAGCGCAAAATCTGCTTGTTTTTTCTGGCTAAGAAAAAACCCATCAAAACCATGCATTTGCCATGGAAGAAAGGCTGCCTTTCTGGTTGTGTCTGGACTCACATGACAGACATGAGTTGACATAATGCTGCAGTTATTTATCACACAGATGTTTAAAGATACTTCTTAATAAAATACGGTAATCACACATAGTACCACAAATCCACCAGACCATGAAAGCTAATATTTACTCAATACTAAAACACCCAAAGACCATGCAAGCCTCTGAGGAACCAAATTTGGTTACTGCTTTACTACTTGAGAAGACAGAGCTACAGAGAAAACAGATTATTTGGATTTTTTACCAAGCTGTTCAGCTTTATATTTTCCATCAATCAGTCAGTCAGTCACAGCACACAAGTTTTCCATTTCCAGAAATACTGTACTGTCAGCATGTCACAGGCCAGTAAAATGGATTTTCACCTCTGTATTTAGTTTTGCATTGGCTTTGCACTGATACAGAAACAGGAGAGGGAAGGTGTGAAGAACAAAGCAGATCTTGAGCAGAGTCCTGTCTGTGCATCAGGAGGTAAGGAAGGAGCTGGAAGAAAGAAGGGTCCCTTGCTGCACCCTTTGTCCTGCTTACACCCTGCTTTTCCTGCCCAGGTGGCATTTCCTGCCTTGCCTTTGTGAGGGACAGCATGAAGAAGCCTTTATCTACTTTTCATCTGCTTATTTAATGAATTTATATGGCCATACTATGGCCCTATGTAAGCCACATAACCTTTTTTTTTTAACTGTACTGTTAGTTGCAATCTGTCACTCTGAGAGAAAAGTGTTCCTGCCAGACAGCAGCTTTGCTCTCTGACCACTGTCTGTGCAGGTACAGACAGGCCAGCACAGTCCAGGGCTATGTAACAAGTCCAGGGCTAGCTTTGGTACCAACACACCCGTGTGGTTCTTTGCTTGATCAAATGGCTCATTTTCACCTCAAAACTTGGTGTTGCTTTGTACAGCAGTGGCAAAACCTGAATGCGAAGAAATCGCAATTCAACGGAGGCAGGCAACAAGAGAGGCAAAAATCTTCACATGTATTATTTGTTCAGTTCATAATGCAAAGAAGAACACTATAAACAGCAGAAGGGAAGAAAGCTGCTTTGGGACACTGGGAAATGCAGTGTCAGTAAATGCAATGGGCTATACATGATACAACCCACGGATTAGTGCACACCCAGTTATGTGATCTGAATTACTCCTTATTACTCAAGAGAGAGATCTTGAAACCGTAACATGGAGCTTTCTGAAAGCGCCAACTCAAATGCTTGGGAATGGTAAAGGAAAAACAACGTCAGGGATGATTACAAAAGAGACAGGAACATCCTCTCTCTGCACACAAACTAAGTTTTGTCCACATCTTCAGTACTGCACACAGTTCTGAAATGTATTTGGGATAATTAGAAAAAGACAGGGAGAAGGAAGAGATAAATAGCAGAGGTTCAAAAGAGTTTCTTCACCAGAAGAGATTATCCAGATGAGGACATTGCAGCCTGCAAGAGAAATCACTGTGGAGAACATGATTATGGTCTGATATCAAGAACAGCAGAGATAGTGAGCAGGAAGCACTGTTCTCATGGTGCCAGAAACAGGGGGCACCAAATGCAATGGTCGAGCAGTTTGCTTCAAACAAGAGGGGCCAGTTTTATTTTTTTTATTATACACTACACAATTAAGTTGTGGAACTTACTGCCACAGGATGTTTTGAAAACCAAAAGCATAAATGGATGAAAAGAAGAGCAATTAGAGACATTCATGGAAGAAAGGTCCATCGTGGACTGTTAAATACAATGATGCAGATACAACCTCTAGTGTAATTAGTAACCAAAGCCAGCTGCCAGAAGCTGGAAAGGAATCTGTTGCTGCTGCCCTACACCAACCAGTAGCAGATGCTTCAGAAAAAGAGAGTGAAGGACTGACCTCTGGTTTGAGTCAGGGAAGGGCTTTGGCCCAGTGTAGCTGTTCTGATGCCCTTCAGAAACAGACTAATTTGTCTTTGATAATCTGAAGCTTATTATTACCCTAATTTAATTCTTTCCCTATAACAGAAATTACCAGAAATATTACAAACAGAAATTATTTAAAGTAATGTGATTACCTATACTTCATAGTTTTGGACTGTCTTTAATCTGGGAATTGCTACATGACTTAAAAGCCACTCAGCTAAACCTACTGCTGCGTGAAATTCCATGTCCGTGACAAAGGCTTTGTACAACACTACAGTAATGCTTCCACCCTTTAAATGCACACCAAAAATACCTTGCTAAATGCACAACAGTTATTGCTTGGAGGAAGAGAAATGTATCAAAACAACAAAAGGCCCCATCTTCTCTCACATATTTCAGTATAAACTAAATCAACTGCACTGAATTTCCATAGATCAGCAGTGCAATAGAAGAACAGGATCACCTCATAAAAGCCATTAAAGACATACCAGATTGTTTCAACAATAAAAATTAACATTTCCATTCTTGCAGGTTTCTGTAAGGGCAGTGCAAATTTGCAGAAAAATCAATTACTGAAATAACAGCTAATCAATAATTCAAGGTCTATGTAGAAATGCATATGCATGAGACAACACAAATCACTGTCAACTTCTCGAGTTCTTCTGTTTCTGCTTTAATGTTTCCCTAGCATAGTTTTAGAATATTGGGTTATTCAGGTGGTTAAGGAACAAGATGAAGCAATTTCATCAAAGTGAGATTTGTTCCTCCTCTGCATTTTCAAAAAAACAGGGAAGATGAAATTCAGGTAGGTGGACAGATTTGAAGTGAGAGCGATTTTCACTAAACCTTTTACAACTTTGTAAGAGTTTTCAGTTTTTGAAAAGTGTCCACTCCACTTTTCTTAGATGCTTCTCCCAAGATAGGCTGGAGAGGACCCTGTTCTCATGCATTCCACAAAGCATTTGTGGGGGAAAAATACATACAAAGAAAAATGTTAAACAAAAGAAAATGTCACAATGAAAGCATAGCTCTTAAATTCAAGATTCACATTCAAAAGAGTTAACATGGTTGATTCTAAAGCAAGGCCCTAAAATAAGCTGTACTACATGAAGCCGTTGAACTTAATATTGATCCAATGTTAACACTGAAAGTGTTCCCAATACAAATGTGGTCTCAGCCAAGTGATGGAGAGAGATGAAGGTAAGAGGCAAACAGATGCTACAGTGAACATACCCACAAGGTAAATCTTCATTGGCAAAGATGCCAGAGGAGTCCTTGTAAAGCAGATGTTCCTGACCGAGGTTACATTCCAGGTGTTCACTTTGCATTGATGTCATCCCACCCACTACAGCTTTAACAGGAGAGGGTATTCATCTTCACTCTTCACCCTAAACTGCTGGAGAGCAAACTGCAGCACAGCACTCTGAAATGACTGAGATCCCACCACACACAGCACAGTGTTTTGGTGGTGAGAAAGGAATGATTTTGGGGTGTGTAATCAGCATGCTGCCTCCAGTGAGAGGGAGGATGACAAGCAAATGCTAGAAATTAAATTTTAACTGAGAATTGACAATCCTGACAAAAGGGACAAGGATCCCGTGTTCCCTTGGGCCAGGTGAGTCCCCTCAATATTATGTTGCAGAATAACTCTCCTTTGCCCATTTAACATCTCATTCTCTTCTCTGTGAAGGGACAAACTCAAGCAGAAATGTGGAAATGTTTCCTAGCACCTTGTTTCCTGCTTAGAGATGACTTCAGCACCACTGTGGCTGAGAGACCCATTGCATGTAAAAGGGGCAGCTTAACCCTGACTCCACCTTCTCTGGCTCTTCTACCTGGAGTGCAAGATCTGTGTAAGGTCTGTGAAGGGATGGGTGCACACACACCTCCTTCAAGAGCTGTACCCTCTGGATGCAAAGAGCAGTGTTTGGGCAGTCAGTTCCCAGCATTCAGAGGAAGATGATACTCAGACACAACACTGTGCAAAGTTTTCCTACAGATAGGAAGTACATGTCCAAATGCAGCCCCTTAATGGTGTAGAGCACATTCTCAGGGGCTGCACTTACCAAAGTTACATGCAAGGGATAACTGAGAGCCTAATAAGTAAGACCTAATTCCTCTGTATGCTGAGGTCCTGAAACATTAGGGACATAGACTGCAAAATATTCTATAGTATCTGTAAGCCAGCACCATTGATTACTTTACTCATAAAAATATTGAAAGGATGATGCTAAAGCAGAGAAGGATCATGGTGTAAAGTTCTCAAGCTCTAACACATTGATTGAGTTGTTGCATCATAGTCTGAGATCAGAAACAGATCAGCTGCACTGTAAATACGGTTCTATTACTAAAATGCCCAATGTCCACAGAACATCATGTGGTTTCCTGCAGCATCTTTACACCGAAGAGAAACTGGGTTATCCTTCCTCTTCTGCCTCATGTTGAAAAATCCCTGCAGATCAGTATGATTCAAACATAATGAGTCCTTAATGTTGGATGAAATAATTGTAGTGAGGGACCACAGGAAAGACACACCTTCGTCTTCCACTCTGGCTCTGGGTCAGCTTTCAGTTGCGATGGGAACAGGTCTTCCCACAGTACCAAAATCTCCCAGCTACCACAATAAACCCAACCCAACATCCTGAAACAACTCCTACTCTGAGCAGTTCAGCCTCTCCTCTGGCACAGGCACACAGAAGCACAGACACACACAGCACCACAGACTGACAACACCCTGACTCTCAAATTCCCCTGGGCCAGGTGTAAGACAGGCTGCCTTCTTCCACTTCAACCTTCTCAGGCCTGATTTTTTTCAGATTTGTGACAGAAGACGACATTAAAAAAAAGGGATGTTTTAGCAGTTTGTTTCCAATCTGATGTTTGCAATAGCTAGGCCTGATTCCTTGCTTTGCCTGATACTTCCTTTCATGTGAGTCATTTCAGCTTCTCTGTGCCTCAGCTGTGCACAACACAAACATGGTGCTTTTCCTTTCCAAAGGGAATGGAGGGAAGCACAGCATCTTCTGGCCATGGATGGAAGCTGCCAGAGCCCATCATCCTGTTACATAAACTACTGCAACATTTGGGGTTTGTGGGTTTTGGGGACTTTGTTTGCTTGTTTTGGCAGCACTCACACACACCTGCCTTCAGATGCTGAGCCCGTGGCCACCCCCTGAAGCTGGGAAGGATGCATGCAGAGACCTGACAGAGCTGATGAAGACAGCCACGGAAAACAAGCAGGACTTTCAGCTCCCAGATCCTTGCTGCTACTGGCTGGGATGCACAAGTACAAGAGCCAGAACTATGTGCAAAGTGAAGAAAAAACTCCAGGAAAAGGGTTTATGTTTTAACCATCTGACTTCAATCCAAGGACACCACAACCTCAGCTTCTCCAAGGAAATCCAGGGATGTTAGCTAAGGAAATGCAGCTTCATAGGCCTTTTTACACATTCCAACCTTGTTCTTGCAGGAGCCTGAAACTTTCTCAACTGACCATCACCATAATAATATGAAAAATTTTTGAATCCCTAGACAACTATGGTAAATTTATGGCATTTGAGAGCAGCAACTCCCCTCTGACCATGATGTATTACAGAAAGAATCAGTGAAGGACTGAAATCCATAAAACCTTCTGCTTTAAACACACATCAAGTCCTACTTGTAACAAGCATGACTCACCTGGAAGCTTGGAAATGAATACTGGGAACAGGGAGGAGAGGTTATTCATGGCATGCTGGATTCAGTTCATTTAGGACTTTACATCACACATTTGATTCGGTCAACTGATGAGGGACAAGAGGTGGCCCATGCTTCCAATTATTCATCACAGTGAAACTTTTTTCAAAACTTTTTCCCAACAAATTGCAATCGAGTGCATAGACAATTCAAACTTAAAAAGAAGCAACTTCTGGGAATCCTTACAGACAATGATTATTCAGTATCACTAATTGTAATGATATATAGCTGATGACCTATCTATCTCCAGACCTACAAACACAGCAATTATTAAGCAAGAAACAGTCTGATCCTAGACAATAAGACAGGAATGCAATGATTGAGGGAAGTTACATTATCAACAAACAGATGTCAGATTTAGCACCAATAGTCTATGACCCCTTTTATGTCTGGGCCTTAGAGCACTTCACCAACATTAATTAGCCCTGTGAGATACTCATTTTATGGGCACAGAGCAATTATGCCTACTTTATGGGCACACAGCAGTTAAGTGGCACTCACAAGGTCAAAGAAGAGTTCCGGTATCCAGCCACCAAATTCATCCAGCAACTCACTCCACTAGTAATATATTTAACTCCTCTTGATTAGATCCGTTCCCATGCTTGGGTGGACCATCTGATTGAAGTTTTGAGGATCTGGTATTTCCCACAGTGTAAATCTGCACTGAATGGAAAGTCTCAGACCTATCACTTGGAGCCTCAGAAATCTGATTTCCCCATAACTGAAGGCAATATTATATTTAATGGAGACACTCAACACCATATAGATAACCACAGCCTATTAATTCTCTCCATAACCTGCAACTACTGAGTAGCATTGAGAGACCATCACCAGTCAACACCACTACAAAACTCAGTTTTGCATAAATGATTGTCAATGCCCTGGCTGAGAGGGGGTAAGGGTGTTACCTTAGCATGAGAAATGAGCTTTAACACAAAAGCCTTCTACTAAAGCCTGGCATAGGCACAAAGATGAGTTCTGCTCAGTCTATCAGCCACAGAGAGGTGTTTACTGCAGAGCTGAGCAGGAGCAGTGATCAAGACACTCATGTATAACATGTTCGGTTCTGTCACAGCTGGTTGTGGGACTTTTCACATGCAGTTTTGCCCTTTTGTTTGTTCCTTTTTTAATAAAATACTGAGATAACAACTCTTTTTCCAAAATCAGCCTCCTCTTCTTTTCAGTTTGAGAGATAAGCTCCTTGCACATCCAACCATTCACTTATGTGTCTTAGGCTGAGCTGGCAAAATGCCAGCTGTCCAAGACAGAGTGAAAAGGGAAGCATGGCTCAAAGACTTCTCCTTTTTTGAAAAAGCTGTAACCAAATAATCAAAAATCATACCCAAAGATGTTATTTTTGTTTCTTTTTGTTGAAGTTCACAAAGTGACTGTTTTATTATTATTACTAGCTTCAGATATCCAGATCCCTTTTTAAGATTGAGGGCAATTTAAAGGTAAAGACACCACTTCAAAACAAAACAGAAAATGCAATTTACATCTCCTCTCATGCTGTTTTGCTTCTTAGACAAACTTGAACAAGTTTGTGGATGAGTACAACAGCTCCATCTCAAAACCTGCATTTTCATCATCTTTTTGAGCTCAAGAACTTCATCAACAGTTTTTGCACAATTTTACCTGTCTACTCACAAGGAAAACAAATCAGCATTTCATTAGGTAGATGTGAAGCAAGAGCTATTGTGTAGTTGCACCATGTGGAGATTAAGAGTATCTTAATGCATCACAGCCACTCCAAGCTTTCTCAGGAAGCCTCAGACATGTGACATTTTGTAATTGCGAATACATGACATGCCACAAAACCCTTTCCATAAATACCACCTGCAAGTGCTGACTTAACAACAGGATCTGGGGCACATTTGCAGGTATTCAGGGTGCAGAAAGTGCTCTTTGATTGACACATTGGAGGGAGAACTGGATACTATTAAAAGAACAGAGCACCTTTTTTTCCTTTGCAATTGCATCCCAGGTTGCTTAAGACAACAGAGCAGTTCTTTGCATGGGAAGATAATCTGTTTATTTAGCCTGCTCATTCTGTGGGTATGGATTATAACTTCTTTTCCCCTCAACATTTAAATCTATGGTATAAATACCAGCCAGTCTCACCCAAAGAAGAAAGTCTCAGAAAGGGGCAAGGCTTGAACACAACCTTGAAACAGGCACAGTGACAGCCTCTCTTGGTGAAGAGAGAGAGTTCAGGGTCTCCTGGGAGCCACCATTCTTACCAACACCCATGGAAGAGCAGCTGTGAGACCAAAGTGTTGAAGAAAGAAAGGTGGGAGCAAAACTCATCACTGTAAACAAATTCCTCCAGGGAACACGTTGCCTTGAGGATGCTCTACTCTGTCCTTCCCCTCCTCAGCCTCTTTTCTTCCTGTGACCACCAGTGGCAGCTCAGCTGAGGTGGGCAGTTCTGGCCTGGTGACACCACAACACAAGGTTCAAGTGCCTTCACATGGCTCTCACCTGGCACAAGACATCAAACCTGGGCTGCTATTTCCCCCAAACCAGAGAAGGGCAGGGCAGCAGGGAGGCAAAAGGATTTTTACAGGTTGGTTGGTGCTTCCAGGATCTTCCTGTAGCCTGGTGGGTGGAGGGATTTTAGTAGATGAAAGCCATTCCCTGCTCTGCATTGTCATCTTCTACACAGATCATGCACAAACAAGGGAACAAAAGAGATGTGTTTGTTCCAGTTCTATTAGAAACACAAAGACATTGTTTTGGTGGATAGTTTGTTTGCTCAGGAAAGCTCAGCTCAAATGCAGGAGTAGCAATTGCTGTGAGGTCTTCCAGCTGATTTAAACAGATAAAACTAAAAACCCCACGTTCAAAATTATGTTGAAGACACAAATATCACAGACCTTATTTTTATCATTACACAGAAGTGACCCTAATTCGCCTGTGCAACTGCCTGACTTTTCCACATAAAATAATAAAAATGGAAAGACAAGGCTTCCCTTTAGATTAACTTGTACAGTCACTGTGTTCATAAGCAGCTGCATCCACAACAGATACTCCTCCTGCTTGGAAACGGGATTTGCACTAATTCCCCCAAAGTTTTGTTCATGTACAAACAGGATCCACTGGCTTGGCTTTGTCTATCTTGTGGCT
The DNA here is from genome assembly GCA_026770055.1 of Myrmophylax atrothorax. Taxonomy (NCBI): domain Eukaryota; kingdom Metazoa; phylum Chordata; class Aves; order Passeriformes; family Thamnophilidae; genus Myrmophylax; species Myrmophylax atrothorax. The sequence continues at coordinate 28,441,220 of JAOXXN010000102.1, forward strand.
TAATCCCTGGCTGATGTATTATCCATGTGTTTCACATTGCTTACTTTTTATATTCAAGACTTTCCCGATAAAGATGCACAAAATCTAGAAAAACAAGCACAATTATTTTAGAAGTTGTTAGATGAGTATTCATTTATGAAGAAAAAGCAGTCACATCTGTGCTACATAAGATGTGTTGGAAGGCCAAGATGTAATTATCTCATTGGTGGTTTAAATATAGCTTTCACCAGAGAGAGTTCATCTTCACCCATGCTGTAAATTGGGCTAATTTTTCAGCATGCCAAATGGCAATTTGTTCTCTTAACATGAATGACTTTAGTAACATCAGCTGCAGCTTCACAATATTAACATCTACCCTTTAGAAGAACTCTGAAAAATGAATTATTCACCCCAACTTGAACAACTGCTTCATTCTCCAATCAAACAAGCAATATTAACTCTAAATTATTCTGCATTAGAGTAAGTAAGGACTGTCTGAAACAGAGATTAAGTCAGTATTTACTCCACTGAAAAGTTAGGCATCTGTGTAGACATACAAGTCTCTGACAGTGTTACCTACGAGAGTGAGAAGTGCTGAGCTGTGAATGTGCAAAATGTTGCAAAGGGACTGCTCAGTTAAAATGGCATTGGCTTAGCCCACAGAGGAGAGAGCAAAGTATGTGTTTATTTAAATAAATTGCTAAACCAGTGGTGGAACACTGGGCAGGTACTTCCACAAACATAAGAGAAAATTATGGAGAGTATGGAGAGAATCCAGCCTGGATCACTCCACAGGGCCTTGAAGCAGTTTATAGGGAAAAAGATCTTTCACAACAACAAAATTGACTCACTACATTCATGGTGCTGGACACTGACCACAAAAAAACCACCATAAAACAAACTCTCAAACCTTTCCAAATTTTATATTTCTTTGTGGGAGAGATGAGAGAGGGAAGCAGCTTTTTTCTAGTTGCAGAAACCTTTGGTTTATCCTGGTGAAAACAGCTAGTCTGCATTTGTGATAAAGCAAATTTAAACCAAACTTTTATGGATTTCAATGAAAGTTCTACAATTTAAAACAAATAAACAAACAACACAACCAAAAAAACCCAAACAACAAGAAGAAATATTCCCAGAAGTGCTTATGTTTTTTTTCTCCTGTGGCAACTCAGATTCTAAAACAATTTTCTAACATGGAAAGATTTTCTACATGTTTTTCTTGCAGTTGCCCTATTCAGTTCTTCTAGTATTTTATCTTGGGTTTTTTTGAGTATATTTATAATTGAGGACTAGACTACTTTCATGTGAATGAGCTGAGATCACTTCACTCTACATAAAACAGGTGATAATCCTGTCTTCAGATACACTTGGAAATTACTTTCAAGGAAAACGTTTTCCTCCTCAAAACCTCTGATGAAACTACAGGTGTTCTAAAGGCACTCTTTAGCATCTAATAAACCTGAAAAGTGCCAGGTCCCCTTCCCCTACAAACTTCCACACAGACCTGTGCACCCCACGGGGCTGTACGAGCATGGAGAGGCAGAGCAGGTACAGCAGCTTCTCAGGAACCCAAGGGGAGTTGCGAAAGGGGAATTACGTGATTGCGTAAAGGCTTTTCCCTTCTTAACCCCACTTGATGTTTTGTATGCGACACAACTGTGGAAAATTTCACATCACACAATTCTTAATTTCACCCTTCCTAAGGAGCAGGGAGGAAATAAAGATCTTCTCTGAAGAATGCACTCAGACTTTTCCCAATTCATCTATTTCTGACCTCTAAGAGAGGAGAGTCTTTCTCTGCAGGAGATAATGAAGGCACAAGCACAGAACCACCTGTACCTTTTTCTGTCCCATCTTTCCTATTTAACGATCCATATTTCCAGGACGACCAGGCTCTATACAAATTGTAGGGAGCAGAGGTACTTCCACCTCTCTGTTAGAACTGGTGGCAGACCAGGTTCCTCCAAGACAAGCAGATACAAACCTGGTGCCAACACACTGCAGCTGCCAGACCCGGACTGGAAGAAATGGGATTATCTGAGCTGTTCTGTTTTCAAAGCCACCCTCATCTGGCAAGGAGGGGAATTAATTCTACAGAAATATGACTGATGATATGAGGTCAATCCAATGCAAAGCAAAAATGCCAATAACTTTCAAGGATTATTATTAATGAAGTGACACTCCTTTTTCAGAAGAGTCCCCTATCAGCCCTTCCTCCTTACACACACATCACCCTTTCCATGTTCTCTCCTGCTGACTACAAGTGAGTATATAGTTACACAAAGACTAGCAACAATGGGCCCTCATTGTGATTTAACAAAAGGGAATTTATCTCTACAGTCTAAGTAATTGCCAGAAATAAAATCTGGTTTAAATATTATGGTTTATTTAACACTTCCCTTATTCAAAATGTAGTGCTCTATTTACAAGCTAATTAGAAGGTTTTATAGTGTTTAAAGAAAATCTATTCCCATTAGCAAGCCATCAACACCACAAGTCTTGTGCTGATCTCTACAAGACAACCAACAGAAGCTGGCGGCATCAATCACCTGTCTTCACTGTCAGTACAGTTAATAAGTTATTACTATAGCACAGTAGTCAAGCATATTTATCATATTTAACGTAGAAAACAATTTAAAGAAAACAATTGAATCAACAACAATCTTTTTCAGACCCCAGAATACAGATACATTTAATAAAAATCCAAAAGTTCTACTTTTGTGGTTCTGTTGCTGGCATTGTGTGTGAGAGAACAAATTAATGTAAGATACTGACAGCTCTACAAAATAAAACCCCATTGTCCATCACAAGCAGTGGCAGTTTTAAAGCTCCCCTAGGCCAGATTGACCTTGCAACTGACAGCAAACACATTTTCAACATGCAATTCCTTCCAGGTCTTGGGAAAATATGTTAAGAAGTTAATCTATTGCCTTGGAAACTCATCAGGAACTTGGAACATCTGTTTGAGCAGAAAGCCCAGTCTCTAACTTCTCTGTAATACATCTTTGGGTTTGACCCTCCCACTCACAACCATCTGAGCACTCAAACATAAAACCAGATTGGCTGCCATGCACTTTCCAACCTTCTGCCCAGCAGCCCTAACTCTCCACTGGGGGAAAGAAACAACGATTGCAGAGTCTGACAATGGGTTTCTTACTGTAAAAGGTGAATTACACTGCTGTAGGTGTAGCTGCTTGGGTCCCATTCTCTGCTCCCACACTAGCTAAGATGCTAGAAGGCCATCAGATCAGGCATCTGGAATCCAGGTCCAGCCTGCAGCAAAGGCGTGCCTAAGTGCTCCCTAATTAAAATCCCCTCAGGCAACACACAGGTTACAGTACCTTGAAAGGACAGAGCACTGCACTGTAGCTACAAATCATCTGCCCCATGCTGAACTGTAATTTTAGCCTATTTGTTTGCAATGCAATCTGGGTCTCTGTAACAGAGCCATTTTGTATCTGTGATGGTGTGGGAGGAGGTGTGGGTGGGTGGATGACAGGTGCAGTAAAATAACGCCACAAACTAAGCAATGATGAGGTTGCCCATAAATAAGAAAGGCCTTCAGGTAGTTGTATTTCTCAAGAGCAGTAGCAACCAATCAGCCACAAACAGATGACCTGAAAACATCCCTTGAATTCCATTTTACCCACACTTCTCCCAATATTTTTCTTACACCATATTTTGAAAAAAAAGACTAAATCCACTGTCCCAAGACCATCAAGCTACCCAGTCAGCAAATACACAGTGAGTACAAATTCAAGAGACAGAAGTGGAAATAAGACAATGTGACATAAGACAATGGGCAGAAACTGATGCCCAGGGAGTTCCAATCGAACATAAGCACTTCTCTACTGTGTGGGTGATCATGCACTGGAACAGGTTGCCCAGAGAGGTTGAGGAGTCTTCCTCACTGGAGATATTCAAGAACTATCTGGACACAATCCATGTGCTCTGGGACAACCCTGCTTGAGCAGGGAGGTTGGACAAGATGACCTACAGGTCCCTTCCAACCTGACCCACTGTGATTCTGTGAAATGTGCACACAGGGCCTCCAGCTAGCAAGATCCATGAGCACACCTTCACACAAAGATGAAAGTGCAGTTTGAGTTACCTATTACAGATGGACACATAACTGCATTACCTATTTTTATGGTTCTCTCCCATCGCTGTTACAGAATGCTTGAGAGACTTTGTAATGCAAACCAGTATGAGCATAAACACTGGAATATGGCCCACTGAGCATTAGGCTTCGGGTGCCAGGGACTACTCTCTCAGTCTGTTCTATTCGTGTTCCTATGTTGCCTTTCTGTCTTTTCTGGTTGTTCCAATTTCACTATATTCTCCCTCAGAAGGTTTATCTACAGAAAGCCTTTACTCTAGAATGAGCCATAGCTTTGAAGGGCAATATCCATTTCAGAATATGAAATAAAATGTTACTTTTGTAAAATACTGTATTTTATAGAAACTACTTGTGTCACCTTCTTGCAGAAAAACTTCCTGTGGTTTTACAGGAAAGAACAAGACGAAGGAAAACATCTCCCCTTCCCATGCCAGAACAGATTTTTTTAAACCCTAGTTCAAGTTTCACAAAACATTGGCTGTGAAGAGACCTCAGCCCTTAGAATCTGCTTGTTGCAATGGGAAATATCACCACGCACAGCCACCTGTCACCAGCCCTTTCCCAGGCATCACAGGAGAAGAACCTGTGGGGGCCCCAGTGGCAGTGGCAGCCCCCTCATCCCTCACACAGCAGAATGCAGGGCCCACACAGATGATCTCCATACCCTCTGTGGCAAAGATGGCACAGCGCATGGACAGGAAAAATCCTGCATGTTGCCTTTAAGCCATTTGTAGGCTGCTAGCAGAGTGTGCAGTCCAGCTGGAGTGCCCCTAACCTACAGCTCCAGAGAGCTCCAGGGGTTGCAGATGTGCCTTCCCTGAGGATGGGATCCCTTGTATCAAAGCAGGTGAAGTGTGGGGGCAGAGCAAGTGCTGTCCATGAACTCCAGCCCTTCCCAGGCTGCTGCAGCACTGCAGGTTCAGGTGGTGCCATCGGGTGTCAGCCCAAGGTACTGTCCACCCACGGAGTGCACATCCTGCACACATCCTGCCCTACAGAGCAGCACCAGATTGCCTCCCCGGGCAGTCAGGGAATGGAGAAAACAGAGATGACCCTGACAAACTTACTCTGCTTCCCACAGGCCTTTCCCCTATACTTAAGTCACGCTGTGCCCTTCATAAATCAAGCAATTTACTTTTCCTGTCACAACACATTGGCCGTTCATCCCACCTGCATTATGCTCCCATTTTGCCTTTTTTATTTGCCTCCAAACATTCACTGGAGCCTGATGAAATCCCAGGCCCTCACCCTTTCAATCCCCTCCTCCTCAGCATAGAGGTTGGGATGTCTCTCAGTTTGACCTTGTCCCTACACAAATACTCAGCACTGCTTCGTTTCCCTTTTATGGAGTCTCTGCTTATTGCTGATGGTGTTTTAGTTTGTATCAAATCACAGCTAAATTGCTATCCCATAATGTTTACAGTCTCCTATAATGTATATTTTGGAAATGCTAATAAAAACCATTTTTGAAGAGGAGAAAGGAATGACATTCAAATTGCTCAAAGAGCTTGAAGAAAAAACCCACATCTTGTTGAGATTAAATGTGGGTCTCTAACAGTTCCTTTATTATTGAACAGCATTGTCACAGCCTCTCACGGGGAAAACACACTCCTGAGCCTTCTGAAATTCCCAACCCATTGTTGAAATTTCAAGTTTTATAGGGTGTGGGCTTTGAACCTGTCCCTGATACCAAATGTGATCACTGGTTCCACATGAAAAGATTGTTTTAGTTAAAAACTGGTATGGTCTTTTCAAGAAGCAACATATGCACTGAATATAGAGGCTTTTCCAGGGAACACCACTAAGACCTGAGAAGGAAAAAATATAGCTATGGACACAGAATAGCTGGATCCTGCACGCTGCTGCCTTTGAAAGAAACATCCTGCACAAAGGCACAAGACTGATTACATTGTTCTTTGCACAGAGCTCAAAACTCATTTTTCAGTCTAAATTAACATAGACCTACAGTATCGGCACCCTTACAGAAAACTAATGAACTGTTCTATATTCATCTTGCTCATTACAGATTTGCTACAGCTTATCACACGAATAATACTCCAGCTCTTAAGGGGAAAAAATCCCTGTGTCAGAGAAAAAACATCTTAATTTCTCACGTGCACTTAAACACTAAGATAATTAAATAGTAGTAAGTCACAAAAGTCACTTTAAAGCTGCTAACACAAGATGAACCCCTGCCTTTGCTGTGCACAGGATGAATTTTTTAATGATGTACTCTAGCTGGTATCACAGATAAGGCTTTTGCAACAGTTTTGGAAAGAAATTGATGCAATTTTGCAGCATTATGCATTATTCTGAGAATGAAATAAGCACAAGCTTCAGTCTACATCCATAAAGAGGAGCAGTTCAGAATTCACAGCCTAAGGACAGCACAAACTAAAGAGACTGTGACACCTGTGGCATTCCTGCTTGTGCTCTCCTTTGGCTGCTTCAACCTTTGGGCCTTTCCCAATTACAGTAGTGGTGTGAGGATGTCCTTTGGGCCACAGCACTGCTCAGAGATCCTGCTGCATTATGGATTATAGATGTCTAATCACATCAGCCCTGCCTATAAAATCACTGCCCTCTGAATCTTTTATTCTGAAGGGATCCTGCTGCAGCCACATACAGAACTAGAGCATTTACTGCTCTCGGTAGCAGTTTGAGATTGGAGGAGTGTCAAAGGGCAAGGATTTAATCCAAAAGAGCCAACAAAAGGGCACTTAAAACACCATGCAGAGTGCTCAGACTCATTCAGTCTGCCACTTGAAGAACAACATGAAGCTACAGTAAAAAACATATAACCATGCACTAGGGAATACGGTCATACCTGTCTATGCAGAGCTGACAACAAACATGCAAGCTGCATGTACACAAGCACAGCCTTTCCAAGCTATATACCTAATTAAATTTATTGCTAATATGGTTAAAAATTAAAACAATCACAGAAAATCTTATGTCTCCTGAGGCAGGCAGATGGTCAATTCTCATTCTGATTCAATACAAAATTTGGAGAGCCTGAACTCAGCAGGTTTCCAAATCCATTGAACCAAACCTAGTTGTCATCAGAACCTGTAAGTTGCACTTTCAGAAAAATAAGAAAAAACCCAAAAAAGTTATGGCTAAATGGAGACAGCCATCTAGAACTGGCCCACCAGGATGCATTTCAGTGTCACCAAGGTTTTTGTTGCTCCAATGGCTGCTGTCTTCTAGAGAGAAACACAAGCACCACCTTCCACAACAGCCCTACTCTCCCGTGTGCCGTGAGCAGCAGGTCGGACAAAGGAGGAGTAGAGTAGGAAGGGAGTCTTCAGAGGTGGACCAGGACTGAGGTGACTCTGGACCTTGCAAGCACCACTGGATTAAAGACTCCCACTACTGGACTGGGCACTGAACATCTAGTACTGAATATCAGCTCTGCCCACACCTCCAGGCAGAACACTTCACTCTGCCTCCTCCACTTCAAGTGTAAAAATGACAGAACATACACAACTCCTTTCTAAATTTAAATTTAATTTGTTTCCAGCAGTGAAGATTTAGAGCCCAGATTTTAGTTAGGGTCTTGAGGCACTCAAGTGACAACAGCATTGTGTTTAGAAATTGTCCTTTAAGCACAACAGTGATAGTTGCTACCCCACTAAGCCCTTCACATGGCTTCCATATGCTCAGTAAGTTTACTTGTCCAAAGCTGATACCATCCCTGAGTAATTTCAGATTCACTGACTGTCTATGAATCTTTGTTATCTTGACCAGCTGAAAGGCTTGAAATTAATGAGATTGGTATGAATGGTTTAATTTGTATCAGAAACCAACCTCAGAGTCTACTTCAAATACTGTTGCACCTTTTCTAAATGCAATAAATTAATTTTAACATTCTTATTTAGTCGTCATCTAGTCAAACAAATATTCATTTATTAAAACTTCAAATACACATTTTCCCTGACTATCAAACTATTTCAGTATCTAGTTAAAAGCAACATATAATCACTGCTTTTTGCTCACTCTGGCACAGACATTGGTAATTGGATTACTGGAGCAGCAACTTGTTCAAAGTCAAACAAATTTCTCAAAGATATCAAACAGCATTTTCTAAACAATATGAAGACCACAGCTTTCATCTCCAAAAACTATAAACACCACTGTGAGAGAGCAACTGACATTTATGAGCAAGATAATGAAATTTGTTAAGGGTTCAAAAACTGATTGATGTAGTCTGACCTCAGTGTGGATCAATCAAAACATGACAGCATTTTGAAGGATCTGTTTGAAAACACAGGCACATGAGAAACCTTAAGAGGTTTCAGCTGTGGGACTTTTCCAAGGTGGTTGGGTTTGCTGCTCATTCAAAGTGACAAGCAGCTACAGGATCTGAATACCTTAAGCCAACTTACTCCAAGATATATAAAACTGACCAAGGCACAAAAGAAATGAGGCTCCAGTAAATTTTTCTGAAAAATGTCTATTTTTCAAAATTTTTAGAACTTGTAACTTCAAGGTTGTTTTGGTGTCTGAAAAATTCACTCCCAAAAGAGCACTGTAAAGTAGTTCTCCTTGTATAAATGATGCAACTCGATAGAGCAATGTATACTGAAAATATATTCATTATTCTGGAGGACTCAGATTGTTTCAATGTTGTGGCCAACTCTGTAGGCCACCGAAATAGGATTTGCATTGTTTCTGTGGAGGTAAAAAGTTGCTTCGAGATATCAGAGATCAAAGTGAAGATTAATGTGTGCTGAAATACATGGCAGGCTTTCTGAAGACCTGAGAACTCTGAACTGCTCTGTTTATTTTCTTGTAGGGTGTATCCTTCAGTAAAATGGGAACTGCAGTGTTAAATTCCTGCTTGCCGGTTTGAGGTTGTAAAGGAGATATGTCAATTATAGTTTTATTTATTTAAGAAATACTTCTTTGAATGAACCCAAAAAGGAGCTTAAAAGGCACAACTCTGCTTTATGAATTTGAATAAAGAACATCATGTTACAGGACTTATGCTACTTATACCAGTAGTAAGATCCTTTTCTTTACCTGGTGCTCAGATTACTCTCCATCTCTCCTGTTTTCCTAGTTTCCCCATGTCTCTGCACTACATTTAGTTTCTGCTTACCCCATCTTCCAAGATCCCTTTTCAGTCAGCTCCCCTTTCCTCATAGCCTTTTCTTTTTATTTTTTCACCTCCCTGTGCCAGCAGTACCAATGCCCAAGATCTTTCCATGGCTTGACAAACAGCTGGCTGAAAGCTGCTAAAAGCCAGAACCTCCCCAAAGCTGAGAACCACAATATGAATACATTTCTACAGAGATGGTGTTTTGGACAGTGGGTAATGCAAAATTCTGGGAGTAGATTCTGATCCACTATCTTTCCCTTGGAAAGAATAGCATAATAATGATGGAGCTTGACTCCATCATTAACCTTTGGCCTCCACTTTCATACTATTTAAAATCACAATCACCACAGTTACCACTGAGCATTGCTTTTAACTGTGGCTATGAACAGGGCTGTTTTAAGCTCGTATCATTCTTTGAGGCAAACCACTCTACTCTGGGCTCCTTAAGTTTGACAAAGTTCATTTTTCCTAAGCATTTTCTGGAACTCATCATTGGGTAAAAATAGTAAAGCGTTATTCTGAGGAATATTTTTTCCTGCCTGTTAATGTATTTCCTCATAGCTCTGTCTTGTGAAGTTAAACATGTGCTCAGAAAGGAGTCTCTGCTAAAGAAGC
>JAOXXN010000102.1:28466704-28491277 GCA_026770055.1 Myrmophylax atrothorax
TTTCTGTTCTTCAAAATCCACAAGAAGCCATCTAAATTACCCACATGCGGGAAGATACTAACTTCACCAGGCAGATAACTAAGCTAAACACCAAAGGCTCAAGTACCTTGTACATGAGCTAAAAGAAAAGTCTGCTAGGTAAAATCAATAGCAGAAGACAGAAGGTACTTAGAAGACCCTCGGTCTACTTCTAGTCAAGTTACTTACCAGCTTAGCAACTACCTTTTCCAGATCTCCCACTTACCTGCTCATCTGCTCCGGATAGAGACTGCTACCTACTGCCCATTTTCCTGGGGCCCAATACAAGTGAGCTTTGCTGGTGGCTTCTTTACACTACCAGAGAGCAGACTCTGGGATCTGCCACTAGACGGATAAAACCACTGTCAGCTTGCACAGAATTGCTTTGTCACAAAGGAAATCTTGTCCAAGAACAACAGCCTTTCAGTTCTCTAACAAGGTTGCAAAATCCTCTGAAAGAGGAACTTGCAGCATTGGGCCTCCACACACAGTTCCCAGAGCAGGAAAGAAGAAGGGCTGCTCTTTGGCACTGCTAGGAGGGAAGTCATGACCTTCGCTCAGCCACCTACTAGGCAATGCCCCATCATCCTTCTGCCTTCCAGGCTTCACCAAGCACCAGCCTTACAAGCACAGCATTTACCACTGCAAAATGCTGATGCCTCCCTACAGACAAGTTTCCAGGAATACTCCCACCTCTTCCTTAAATATTTCACAAGCAGGAGACATCCAGTCTTCCGGTTGTTGGTCAAAAAAAATGCTTCTTGTTGGTTCTTTTTTTAATTTCAGATTCCTTCTCATTAGAGGTTATGCTGTACTTCAGAGAGAGATGTATTCTACCTACCCACCAATCAATAGTTATCCAAGATCTTGTCACAAAATCCCCCATGGAAAGTTAAAAGCCACCATTCTGACACACAAACAGTGCCAATTAACTACACAGAGCCTTATTTTCCAATAGAGATAGTAATTCTGATAGTCATCCAGCTCTCCCTGAAGATTAAGCCTTTTCTCAGACAGCCAGGTTGTCAAACATTTGGCTAGTCCTAATTAATGCCAGAATTTTGCAAAGGAACCATGTAGCTTTTTTGTCAGTAAGTTTTCACCTAGTCAGACAAAAGACCTGTACAAACCTCATTTCTTTGCCCAGCAAAACACAGTTTTAGAGCAATCCACTAACCCATCTGGTGACAGAAAAGTCATCTGTAAGCCAAGGCCAATGTCTTCATTGCAGCCACTGAGAACTGATAACTCAGAGTAAGGATAGTCTAGGACAGGAGTAGGATAGTTGTTCTCTTAAAAAAATCCAGATGTAGAAGACAATCAAGTGCTGGTTGTAAAGTGCACTTATCATAACAAGAATAACTTCCTTTTCCCCAGGTGATTTTGAGACAAACAGCAGGTTCCTAGCTGCAGCCTATGCTGAAACATGAAGCCAGAGTTTCCATGTCATCTAACAGGAAGGTGTCATCTTTCTATGGTGCCACTTACTCACTACCTCACACCACCCACGCCGCTGCTAGAGAGGGCTCTCAGCTCTGCAGTGGAGCAGGTTTTCCCCCAGGCATGGATGCAAACAAGCCAAGGTGCTAAAACATTCAGAGGGAGAGAACTGACATTCAGGCTGCACACTGCCAGTCTGCTGTGGAGTTCTCACAGCCACCTGGAAGCCCAAACTTCCTGAAATGCCATGTCAGCCTTTCCCCATTCTGATCCTCCCCATCTAATGTTGAGCATTAGGTTATTTCACAACATTTTCAATTTCCTCAGGACTGTGACATCATGAAGCAGTAAAGTCAAGTCAGTAATGACTAGCAGAGATTTCCCTTATCTGTCCCCTTTGATACTAAAGGGGACAGCACATGTGATAAGCCCTCAGCCCCAGCTCAGACAACTCAAAGAACAGAACCGGATGTTTGGGTTCCTGATACAGTCACTTAGGGGAATTGGATATCTTGGAAAGGTGGTGCTCCAGACTCACACGCCATAAGAGGGATTCACCTGTTAGTTTTGTACATGAATATCTGTAAGACTCCATTTTTCCCTAGCACACAGGTGTTGGAATGAGAATTGAGCACTGGATGTCTTCACATAGCTGGACACGTAGCAGAACATGAGACCCCTGCCAAAGAGACACCTGACTGAGCAGGGTTCACTCAGGATTTTCTTGGCGTGTATGTCAAAAAAGGAGGAGGTCACATTGTCCCTGCTCGGCTTTAAATAACAGTTTATTCAGGCAGGAAAAATGAAAGATGCCCTACTCAGTTAAAGAACATTTAGATTTATGGTACCTGCCTTTCTGCACTATCTGGCTCATCTGGATGAAGGCACTCCCTAAATGCAGTCAGAAAGCAAACACCATGGGAGCAGAAGGAGAACATGACACCACAGCCACATGGTTAAAACACTGCATGGGAGAGCCAGGTGCAAGGTCTCATTCCAAGAAACATGAAACACCTGAAGCATCTGGAACTACATCTCGGTTCACTCAGCTCTCCTCTGTATGGATGTGGTTACTGCAATAGCACAGGCTGCTGAGAAATCAGGACTGAAGTACGCAACTCTGATGAATGATGGCAATAAATTAGCATGTGATGAGTCTTCATCTTTTAAAGGCAGCTCTTTCCACTCATCTGTAGTGCTATGGATCTTTACATTACTTTGAAGAGATGGCAAGATAAAAAGCACTCAGAAAACATTACAGAATACTATTTTCTCCTCTCCTTTAATTTATATTTATCTCATCATTTTGCCAGTGAAAATCTTCTTATTTGATAATCTCTCTAAAACCTTCTGAAACAATTTTAGAAACCTGAGTCAACTGGATGTTGAATTTTGACAAGTTTTTGAGAGAAAGATTTATGCTTAACATGTGATCTGAAAGGATAGTCTCAAATATTCCAATCTTGAAAAAATTTCCTCTGTAAAAAACCCAACCTAGATTTTCTTTAGATTTTTTAGCCTGTCTGTCTTCCCCCAGAGACAGCTGCTCCCTTGTTAGTAGTAGCAGAAGCAAATAAGTGTAAGGTTTATGACTGCTGATACAAACCACATCTAGCTATAGTTTCCCAGTGAAATGAATCTCTAAGATCAAATGTGTCATTAAAATCATCTTATAACTTTGAGAGTGGCACCTATACATAAGGAGTCAGCGTGGCTGAGAGACTAAGAGCACAAAATCACCAAGAGCTCCTGGCAGAGCATCAGTCGTGCCGTGGGGCTGTTTAGCAGGGAAGTGGCATCTCAGTTGTGTCATCCTGACTGAGATACACAGGGAGGTTTATGAAATGCCATCTTCACTGAGCATTAAGTCAGCAAAAGTCAAACCAGTAAATCCCAGAATCCACACATAAAATAGATATACTTTACTAATGCTTATGCATGAAGGAAGGAGATTGTGAAGGATATCATGACCTCACCGAACGATAAGCTACACACTCCGTGTGCCTTCCGATGGACTGCTGGGAGTCGTCAGGGCACGGGAACTGCAGGCAGACTGATAAGAGCATCAAAGGAGGCTCTTACCATTTGCATTAATGTAATGGGCTGAAGCACAGGGATGTGGACAGAAGATAATGATGCCAATAGTTCGTTATATTCACTCATTGTTCCTCCCTCTCCTCCTGCAATTAGAGCAACTATACACATAATGCAATGCAAAATTATATCGACCGAATTTAGTCTACTAGTCCCAGCAGACAGTTTCTGTTTAGTGTGTTGTCTTTCAACATGCAGCACAATGCAATATCAGAGGCTTAAGATAGATAGCAATAAACAGCATGGGCTCATTACCAAGATTCATTACCGATTATGCCATCAGAATTGAGCTCTGGTTTTTCCAAAATGAAACATTTGTTTTCTAGCAAGAGAAGCATAGCTATTTCTGTGACAGAGTTCTGTTGAACTGTTCAGTTTGTAAACAGAGAGGAACATGTCAGGTCTGTTTAAATCCAGGATTGGATAAAGTCACTCAGGTTTTGCTGGAAGGACGTATTCTCCTGTTATCTGGGGCAGCTACTGCATTCTGTCAAGATGCAGGAGTGATGACAAAGTGGCTTGGCAACCATCTTGTCAGCAGCAACAACAAGAAGGAAAGAATAGCACAGCTTAGAAACAAGAGAACAAATACACACGTTTCCACCACTGTGACCTTTCCCTGACACAGTCAGAGAAAGTGCTGTTATCAGGAAGATATTAGAAGGGACCTTGGAACAAGAGGATTGCTTCGCCGACTGGTGGAGATTGTTCTGTCCTCATTTGAAGTGTTCAGTGGAACATTCTGAGAGTACAGCAAGGAATTCCTAAAAAACAGCATAATAACTGATAACCCACAAAAGGGCGAGGAAAGGTCTTCAGCTTGAAGTGTTGCATTACAAATCTAATTCTACAATTTTAAACAAAGTGAGCACAAAAGACAGACACTTTGGTCTGCAACAAAAGCTGATAGATAATGGAATGACTTACAACTTGAGGAGCACCACTAATTCTCCATATGACAGCCAGACATATCCTATGTTTGCTTATACAACAAAGGAGTCATTATAGAGGAGAGTTTACTGAAGCTACCATCAAAGTTAAAAACAAATGGAAAAGCTGGGTGTACTTCAGGATAACAACATTCATCACTTGTGCTTTCATTGACCTTGAAGCAAGGACTGGAGCTGGTGCTTTTTCTGAATTTCAAAGGAAAGTGTGAGCATTCATGCATACAGGAGTACCCATCTCACTGCACCACAGCATGGGAAAAATGCCTTGGTCTACCCATGTGGGCAGCTCAGAGGTTACATTTACTGGGTTCCTCACCCTTACAAAGTGACAGATTATTAGGAATAAAATCCAATCATACACTGAAATTAAGAAAGCGAAAGAAATTCCTTGCCCTAATTACATCTTATAATAAGATCTATTTCAAAAGAGAAGGTTGGGTGTTTTTTTCCAGTTTGCCTAACACACATTCTTCTACAGCTTCCATTTTGCACATCAAAATGCCTTGGTAAGATTCAGTCAGAATCAGTACCATTTAGCAAGGTGCTCTTTACCAATTGTTGCCTTTAGAGGTGAGAAATTACAGGTCCTCAATGAGGTTTTTTCAGCTACCTTGTTTCCCACTTCATATTACTTGATTCTGGATTCAAGATAGGGAGAAATAATGAATTTCTTAGTAACTGTACTCTCAAATGCAAAGCACATCTGTGCCTTCAAGACAGGAGTCTCACTGACCGACCCATTCAAAGAAATTCAACCTTGGCAATGAGATACTGATCCAGAAACACACCTTTCTACCAGCTGGGATTTACACTCCAACTTGAAAACCAGCTCCTGCTAAAGGAACAAAGTTTCTGCTTCAGAAAGGTTTTATATAGAGTTGAAGTTGAATGATCACCAAACATGAAGGCTCAATTCCTATTTCTATCAAAGTTGTTTAAGGAATCCCCAGAAGAAGGTCCTGGTTCCCCATCTAGAGACAAACAAGACCCAAATGCAAGTGGGAGTTCAGCATCCTGAAAGAAGCAATTGTCGACTAAATTGAATTCCAAAGTAAAAGTTCTAAGAGATGAAAGCTTTGCCTACGTGTGTAAGACCTGAATGCCGCGGTGATGGTAGTGGGAACCACAGGCTCATCCTTTGCTAAAGCCTTGCTGCTTGACCAGCAAAGTCACCTTGCACTCTCTCTGAACAGCCTGAATCCTCCTGAAAGAAAGGGATGTTTGCTGATTTAAGCTGAAGAAAAAGACATTCAGGAAAACATGTTAAATAAATATGTAAAAACTCCAGTTTGACTGGTGTGGCCGGAACTCAGGGATGATTGATTGCGATTCCACTAACACGACATTTAGAAATCTTAATAAGGGGAGCTAGCAGCCACTAATAGCTCCAACATGCAACTGAATCCAGAAATGATGGACTATTTCCAGCTCTGCCACTGACTGAAGTACGAAAAAGTCTCAGTTCCAAGGCAGCACCATTAAGATATTGTCAGTATGAGACACCCATTGTTGCTGCTTTAATACATAGGAAAGATCCCTTTGCAAATTAATAGGAACAGTGCTCATCTTCTGCTTGTGCCCCAAAAGTGGGATGTGTTGACCCATAATTCATAAACAGAGCTTGAATTTTGAAACATGCATCCTCTCAGTTTGTATTACAAACAGCTACATAAAGACACGATATCTAGGATCAAAATAATTACATATTTCAGCCCTTCACGCCCCCAAATATCTGGTTTTGTTTCAATGAAACATACCGAATTCTTAAATAGCTAGGGAAGCAATAGAGAAAAATTTTGGGGAAATAGGGATAAGACTTGCTTTCTTCTCTATCTGTCACCATCTTTTTCATATGTAAACAGAAGTTCCTTTTAAACTCACCCCTAGTTCAGTCACCCTCCTAGTAAGTTCTTCCCCACATTTCACCAATGCTGTACTTTCTCCCTCTATCATGTAAAGTCATGGCCCACAGCTTTTTGGGCCTCAGTATGAGCAATTTAGTTTCATTATTGCCATTGGTCTTCAGTGTGAACTGTTACCTGCTAAAAAGTTGTTGAAACCCACAAGCAGCCATCAAAGGAAAAGAAATTTTCAGCTGCAGCAAATGTAGTCTGAACAACTATGGATGGCAAAGTCAAAATCTTGTTTCTTTCTAGGTAATCACAACACATTCAACCACCTAAAATTGTGTGAAAGGAAGGTCAGGCAACCCAATGCTGCCTCTTTTTGTCTTTTGCAGTTAATCCAGCCTTTCCCTGGCCGAAGGGAAAGCGGCTTTAGATGTGGGGCACAAGCAAAATAAATGGTAGAAGTTCCTTGGGTTGGCCAACAGGGAAGAAAAAGAGACATTGCACACCCACTGTGTCTTGCACCCTTCATAGCACTGCCTGTTCCAGAGGGAAAACCTGGCAAGCCAAATCCTTCAGCCCTAACAGGAAAGTTTCATGGGTCCTGAGACAGAGACTGTCAGCACAAATAATTAACATTGTGCTTCAATACGTGACCTGTGCCAGAGTATGACTGCAGTGAACACAGAGCTGATGTTTCCAGCTTTGTTACCAACTGCTGGACATCCCCAGGCCAGACCACACTAAGCTTTCCCCTTTTACACAAAGAAGAAACAGGACCTATTTTAACACACCAGGAGAGCAGTGTATGTTAAGGACTCGGAGAAACACCTTTAAATTACCTACAGCAGCTCGCCCTCAAATTCTTATAGTCTGAACAAAAACCCCCAGAAAATAAACAAAAAAGACAAACACTGGGACAAAATGATCCACAGAATATCCTCGAATATCTTCCTAACAGCTTTTTCGAAGGTAAATTTATAACTAAAACACAGACATTATTAACAGGCTGTCTCTAGGGATACCATTTTGAGCTAACAGCAAGACTGGGAGCCTACTCACAGGTTATGGAGCTGCTGTACTGGACAATGTATGAGACACAAAGACATGTGCTTACATTTAATTTTTAACACAGGAGTTGAGCTGCTCTCAACCTACTGAATTTTCACCACTACATACAAGAGAAACAACCAAAGCATGATTAAACCCACTGAGAAATACAACTGCTAAAACATTCAGCATTGATGACAGCACACAGGAGTCAGGTTGATGAAAATAACTAAATGCACATCTGTTTCAGACTCTGGTTGTCAGGACCAGCCCTGCAAACCCTGGAAGGGGGGCCTTAGCACATGCCAGCTCCCCATGAAAAGGGGGAAGAAAATATATACAGGTTCCTACAGATTCACCATTTGGTTCTCTGAGATTTGATGAAGTTGTTGATTGAAGCTTTTATTTTGCAGTTGGGGTATTTATTACACTTTTTTCTTCTTTGAGGATTCTCCAAAAATGGAAGAGAACAATCTTTCAGTGTTATCATCTGTATCTGTGCACTAATGCATGTAGTGTCTTGTTCTCCACCTACTTAAATACATAATACTTTATCTGAAATTGCTACTGTATCATGGTCCTATTTGGTCCAAAATAATTAAAGTTATTATTGATTTGAAAGTTAGAGTGAGGAAGAAGGGAAGAGAAAGGAAAGAGACTGATTTTCTTTGGAAATCATGCCCCAAAGTAGCACAAAATTATTCATATTAACTTTTTTTATATTTGATACCACCTCCAGCTCTATAAGCTGGTCCTCTGAATCCCAAGAGCATCCTTTAAGAATGCCCTAGAAATCCACGTTGCTTCACATTTTTTTTCAGCATCTTGTTTCCAATATGCTAATTAGAGTGGAAGCAATTAGAACAAAATTAATTTACCCATCTATATTTGCTGTTTCAAGCTTTTCCCAAATGCTGAAGGAAATTGGCAAAGTCAGCATGTCAAAGAGCTATTTCTAGCCTGTCATATAAGGTGTGAAAAAATACATGGCATTTGACTGGTTTTTCCTGTCCCTACAAAATTTATGGCTTTAAGGATCGAACTGTCAGAAAGAGTGACTGTCACTGACTGTAAATGGTAATTGCTTCCAACAGCCCATGCAATGATGCTTATATCCCTTTAACTAAGGCATGTAGTCCAGACCAGCTGCAGACTAAAAGAAAACTGCTGCTGTTTAACAAAACCAAACAACTTGGAAATTCAAAAAAAAATTTTTTTTTTTTTTCAAAAATTAAGGACCAAAACTGTGCCTGAATTGTATTTCTCTGTCTGCTGGGGTGGCCTGTTTGATGTGCCCTCTCTTATGAGGTGTGATGTCTGCTGGGTCAGCCTAGTGGGGTGATGCAGGGAAGACTTTGTGACTGGAAACCTCTGTAACCTCCAGGGTCACCTTAGTTCCGGACAGAAACCAGGTCTGGCTAACCTTGGCTTCAAATTTCTGCTCCTCTCCTGGGACAAGATCAACTGATATCGGGGCAGTGACTACAACCAGTCTGGATTTTATTGCTAGGTAGAGGCCAGAGCAAAGAGCAGGTTCAAGGAGAGGTTTGCTGTATCACCAGCAGTGCTGACGGGCTTACAGCTCTTCCAGGGATTTTGTCACCCACACATTTGATAGGTATATCTCTTCTGCTTAACACTGAGTAGAAGCAGTTCCAGGAAAAAACCAAAACAGAGACATACCTACAGAATCTCACCCAATGCATTATTTAATTTGACAGTGAATCCTTTACAACTGCAATGGGACAGACAAGCATTTTTGTCTCTCCTGTTAGACCCCAACTAGGAAAATATATTCTAGACGCTGGTTACCTCCAAGATTGTTTGTATGAGATAGAGTCAAAAGCTAACCTACAAGATACAAAACATTACTATTAATATAATTTCTTTTACTGCATTTGCAGAGTGAAATCTGACTGGTTGGATGCCATTTGTTCTCAGCAAAGCCACTTTGGCTGTTCTTCATCTCTGTGCTACGTCCCAGGTGCTTGCACGCTGTGCTATTATTTCTTGCAGATTTTTCCAGGAACTGATTTGTTGATGCATCTACAATTCCCTAATACTTCCCACCCCCTCTCCCCTTTTTTAAAAGGCAGGCATTACGTTTGATACTTTCTTTTCCATTATTCCACTACCTGAATGACCTCTCAAATATAACCAATACAGTAAAAAGGGGGTTTCAGCCACTTCTTTTAAGTGGTCCAGCAGGCCTTTTCCTGACAGCAAATGGGGCTTTTAAGGAAATGGCTCCTACCAACACTGAGAGAAGCACCGATGCTCCAATGCCCAGTGCACAGGTTGTCAGCCCAAGGGCATCGCAAACAGTTTTCTGGCAGTTTTGACCAGCACTTCTCTGGTCACACGAGAGGGTCACCAGAGGTTTGAAAATATCACAGGGTCACATAGTCACTCCTGAAACAAAACCCCTGAAAATCCAACATCCTGAAACAAAAGCCTTGCTAACATCCTGATGTGGTCTGTCTACCTCTACCTCCCTCACAGAAAGCAGTGCAACTTCCTTAGCATGGATGAAACTACATTATCATAAGAACATTTGAAACATTTTATTTATGTGCAAACCCAAAGTCTCTGTAAAAGGTACTGCAAGCTGTCAAACAACAGAATACAAGCTAAGAGCCATGTTGATATAAGCCATCATCATACTTCAAAGTAAATACTCAGCTGCTAGAAATCCCAGGTATAAACTGCCAAGCCTAACATGTCTCACAGCCAAAAGCAACCTTGACATTTTTTGTTTAGGTGGATGGCTTTCTCCTTTAACTGTGACCATAGACTGCCATAATTTTCTTAACACTTCAGTGCAAAATGGATAGATACATTCTGTATTAAATTTCATATCTATATAAGAACAAAATGCAATTTCTCAAACTGATTGCAATGAGATACTTGCAGAAAATTCACACGTAATCTTGCTGTCAAAAGACTAGCAATTTGCCAACTATAATATTTAGTAACTACTCCTCCTCCAGCAGAGAAAATTTAAAAATATTTGTCTCAGAGTTCATGAAGTTCTGTACATCCATTTGGGAGTTTGTCCTAGGGGATAGAATTAAAAGATGAAAATATGAATTGTTTTGTACACGAGTTATCCTGGGCTCATCTAGAACACTTCAGGTTGACAGCAACGTAGCCTGTTTCCCTGGTAACTGGAGATAGTTAATCAACAAGCAAAGTTTAAAGAAGAGTACCTGGTACAAAATCATTTGCACAAACAACAAGATATTCTGAAAGACTTGTAGACAGTCATTGAAGAGGAGATTTCAGTATTCTAAGAAATCTGAGGTTGCTTTGGCTCTTACGCAGCCTTGCCTTGAGCTATGGAAAAGGCATCTAGGAAATGCAAGACTATTATCAGTAGGTTTAAAATCCTTGATCCACACTGAAGCAAGTGCCAAAATGCATCCTCTTAATTACATATTTAAATGCAAGAAAACTCTCTAGGCTTCTTCTCAGCATGCTATTGCTTGTTTGCATCATACTGCAACTTTCCTTGCACAAGCATCCCATGATGCTTCTAATTCAACTCTGGGAAGAAAATGTGAGTATCCAAGGCTTATCCAATTTAACCTTGAGGCAATAGACCAACTTTCACCTTCCCATCATTCTTTTTCCTGAAAGCATACAACTGTATTAGAATACCTTGCTTGTAGGACAGATTCTGATATTTAATTGAGAGGTTCCCATAAAGAATACTTCTACTAAGCGAATATTTCCACATTTATTTTCATACTTCAGGTTTGAGATATTCCTATTCATGGTCCTAAGAAACTTAGTAACTAAAATGTCACAATCCACAGCAAACACCTTTGTCAGGCATACCACAAAGACAATGAAATACATTACACATTACCCAAAGCCTGTAAATTCAGCCATAGAGAGAGAGACCTTCACTATTGATAAAAGCTGCTCTGTTCTTGTGAAAAAACCCTTGTTAAATAGGTAGTTGTTTTAGGTGAAGGTCCCAAAGGTCAACCTGCTTTGGCTGAGATTATTATAGAACAGACAATTGAGGTAGACTTACATCCACATGCAACCATTAAGAGATAAGAGTCAAACCCAGGAGCTCTAAATTGGGAAATGGCACCTGTGGTATTCAGCAGAGTTCCAAATTTCCATCTCCACTTCAGTGTACCACTCCTTTGGGAAAACTCATGAACCTCAGAAATAGTAAAGGCTGGGAACTGTCAACAGGAGCTATTCTGCTCTGCAGGCCAGCCCAATTTCCTACAAAGGCAATGGAAAGATTCCTAATGCTTTCAAGAGGGAACTTGATCACATTTGCATAATGCATCTGGGCAAGTCTGAAATAGCTCCATGGACCTTCAGTTCCTCAGCCCACACAAGGGGCACTGCTTAGGAGAGTGAAAGCTGTTGCACAGCACCTGCACAGGTCCTGTCTGTGGAAAGCTTTATGGAAGTTTCTCAGTTTCTGCTAACTTTAATAAGGAGCCTCACATCTGCCTATATCCTATAAAAATATATTCAGATCAGAATTTTTACTCATAGGAAAGGATTTTGGGAGTGTCTGATGTTTTTATTTTATATACCAGAAACTATACTGATACCAGGACTCCCACCCATTTATATTAGGCTGATCAAACTTGGCTGTTATTTATTTATTTCCTGGTGTACATTTCTATCACTATAACACAAAGGCCACTGAGCCACACAACAATATTGGTAAATGTAATTCAAAATTTGTGTTTTTTCGAGACAGGAGATAGGGAAAGAAAAAGTGACTCAGAATACTACAATCTCTGCCAAGTAGCTTATTACTAACTTTCTCCTGGAAGGCTAAGAGTGCACAAACCATCCTGGAACCCAGATGGAATTGTAGGTACTTCCCTGTCTTTCCACTGACAGTGGTGAACTGATGCCAGCTCAAATTTAGTTCTCAATTATGGCTTTGGAGGACTGCACACTCCTGACCCTGAGATTCAATGGTGTGGTTGGTGCTGATACACAAACACCTGACAGCAGAATGGTAACTGGGTATAAGTCACCAACAGGCAAGATACTAAAGGCGAAAGACGTTCAGAAACTCTAGAGAGAGCTGCCACTCCACCACTTACCAGAGGATCTGAGAATACTTTTCAATTAATTTACCCTCAGAGGTAAATTAACAGTGTCTCAGTCAATATTGTTATTTGATTATAAACAAGGAAAACAATTCGGAAAATAAAGTGAAAAGAGGGGAAGGAACTCAGTCCATATTATGGCCACATATTTTACCCAGTTTCCCTCCTTGTCCTTTGCAAAGCAAATTGATGGAAAGGAAGGCTTGTAACCTTCACCAAACACTGACAATGTTTTTAAAAAAATCTTTTAGGAAATTCCCATGCAGCAAGGGTTGGGTTACCAAAATGAATCTCATTTCTCTGGAAAAGCTAACACTACCTCAAATATTTAATTAAGAGCACTGGCACAAGATGGAAAAATCATGCAGCATACTCGTTTGGAGCATGGGCTTCCCAAATTGTTTCACAATGGGAAGATGAACTGAAGAAGGAAATATTTAACAGAGAGCCAAAAATGCAAAAATTTTGGAATAAAAGCAGCCAAGTTGAATACAAAACAACAGCAAATTTGACACACAAAGAAAGCATCAACAGATTACAGGAACATTTTTTTGTTTACCTTAACAGGATTTTTTAAAGCTACTTTATTTTTAAACATTCAGATATTACTCCTATCTAAAGGTATGGCTCTCCAGACACACTTTCATGTTTCACAAACTTTTAAAAGCTAAACAAGTAAATGAAAGGTGAACAGCTTTAATTGCAGCTTTCAAGCGTATCTTCAGAGATTCCCAGCGACTCTCTGAGCTTATTTCACTAGTACAATATCATTAACCCAGGAATCCAGTGCTAGGATTAGGTTCAGCTGCTGCAGCATCGAGCTGCCTTTTACAAGATGCCAACATTTTATGTTCTTCAAAGTCTGTGCTTTTCTAAGCCCAACAGGACCATCAGCACCACTGCCAGAGCACTGTAAGAGAAAATGCACTCTGCTCCCCAGTGGGTATCCCTGAGCAACAATGCACCCAAAGCAAAGCAGAGGGTCAGTGACAGCACAAGAACCCCAGTCCTGTCCCATATCCCATCCATTTTAAGCCACAGCTCTCCTTCCAGGTCCACAAAACACAACTATTGGAATGAAATCTCCGGTGTCTTCCCTACTCCTATGGACAGATAGGAGAGAGAGTCAGGAGAGGTGAATCCAATAATGCAAAAAGAGGCATCAGGAAGACATACTGAGACAGGACAGACAGAAGGAGGGAAAACCGGCAATGAAAGCAGAGTTGATGACCACTATGCAAACAGATCTGGCTACAGGAAGCACTCAGAGCTACTGGAAGCAACAACAGCAAATAACAGTGATGGGATACAGCAAAGACAATCCCTTTTCCCTGTATGCAGCAGTGACTTGGCAAAGAGACAGAAGCTCAAAGAACAGACCAGTCTCTGGAGGGGTGGTAAGAACACCAGAGAAATAAGGCAGAAAGTAATCTGAATCAACAGAGCAAGTCATGGCAATTTCATCCAGAAAACAACACAGGATCTGTCAGCAGAAATGCTGACAATTGATAGCTGCGGTTGAAAAGCCTTTGTCAAAGGCTTTGAAGTTTGTTTCTTTGCAGCAGTGACCTGGCTTGGTGAAGATGCAGCTCGAGTAGCTGACCACCACCATTCTTGAAACAGTGAGGGACCCCAGAGCATGGCACTGGTTTTGATGGGATTGTCCCAGGGACTAACTGGCCCTTCATTAGCACTGTGAGCTGCAGGCTGTGTCTCCCTGAGGCACAGGGAGCTGAAGTCAGAACAAGTTGTTCACTTATTGTCTACTTGTAAATGTCTCCTGGTAAAGAGAGAACTGAAGTGGGGGCATTTCTGTGGGAATCTCCAAGAAGCACCATCCAGAAGGGCTGGAATACATGGCAGGGGGAGGAATGCCCAGCCAGCTAAGCTATGGCCTTTCTCTCCTAATTACACTTTTTTGCCAAGATGTAATTATTTTGCTTGCTTTGTCTTCAGCTTGACAGCCTGCTGATCTCAGAATTACCACCCCACATGCTGACCGAGCAAGAGTTCCACTCCATTCTTTCCTGGCATAGGGGTATTTTTATTTAAAGCCCATACAGACTAGGTAGACTTCACTGAATCAGCAAAACCACTCCTATGATTCCTACTTCTGTAGCTACCTTACACCTTTGGGTATAAAAATCCACCAGCCCTTCTTCCCACACCTACACAAACCATTTTGTTCCAGCTATGCAGGGAAGAGAAGCTCTAAGTAGATATTATCAGTGTTATCCCAGACCCTCCTAAGTCAGTGAACTATTAAGTTAAGCAGTCACTGCAGCAGGGCCCAAGTACTTAACTATTAATTAACTGAAATGAACAAACTGCCCTAATGCAGGGTTGTCCTATGTCCAAGTTAACACCAGGTGAGCTGCTACAGCACACAGGTACAAGGAGTGCTTTAGTCTTCTGAGAATTTGTATTCTCCTCTATGATCTCTGGAGAACCAAAAGAAGTCCATTACCTTCCAGGTTATGCAGGATCACAGGTCATGCCCAGAGTTGTTCAACTTAATCTATGTCCATGCCAAATCAGACACATCAGTCCAATAATGCTACAGGCCAAGAAGGAATTTTTCCACTGTGGACAAGGACTCCCTGAGATGAGACCCACTCAGAGCTCTGAGCTGTTGGGTTTGATCCTTGCAATTTACTCACCCTGGCAATACTAGGCTGGAGTCCTGAAGGAGATCTCACTTTTTCAGTGATGTCGTATGCACATCTGGAGCCAGAGGAAAAGAGAGAGCCCTGTCCTGTCACTTCAGCTTTGTAATAGAAACTGAGGACTCTTCCCTCTAGAAGAGCATTTACAAAGTGCTAAAAATTAACCCTTGTTTTTTGTCACCCTGAAAAGGGGTATGGAGTTCCCAAGAACTGAGAGACTCCAGAGATGTAGCTAAGGCCATCGATTTTCTCTGTATCTTCTCCTTACAGGAGTGATGCTAGTTTTCTCCTTCCTGAGCAAATTCCCTCCCTAAATCTGGGAGCTGACAGTACAGGCATCCTTACTACAGGCTAATAAACAAAAGCCTTTTGTTTACCAGCTTCTCCCCAAACATGTCTTAGATTGCTGATCCTTTTAAGGCTGCTTTAGAGCAATTCATTTGTCTACAGAAGACTAAGCACCGAAGTTTGACCCAGAGTTCCCTTTGGCCTCCTCTGTGGATTGACAGGCTTCTAGAAAAACAGTGGATAGATCAATAAAGGTGGGCATGATGGGTTTCCTAATGTATGATAAGGGGAAAAAAAAAATCTAGAAAAAAAAAAGAACTGTAATCCTAGTCTGTGCAGAAACACAATCTTCCTTGGATGTTCTCAGAGTCCCTCCTCTACAGGTCCTCTGATCATCATAGCCGTGATGATCAGCACATCTGCATTCCTGCAGCCCTGTGGGTTGGTGTGGTAGCTCCTGATTTACCACCCTGCCTCCCTCAGAAACAACATGCATCCCTAGATGGCCTGAAATGGAGTAGATATCTCAGATATTCAAAAGGATTTCCTCTCCCTCATTACCCTGTATCACTCGAGACTGACCCTGGTTTTGGGGACAGAAGTCTTTTCAGTCTGTCTTCTTCCTCAGCCTGCTGGCCAACCACCCCCCAGCTGTGAACAGCTTTATTTTACACTCCCAGCTCCAGCTGAAACTCCTGACAGACACCTCCCCAGGGATGGGCTTGCACGATAGGAAATCTGAAAAGTGCATTTATCTTTGCTACCTTGCCAGTTCTCTAGGCCAAATGTTATTAACACAGACAATAAAGCGAAGGGAAAAAAGAGAGATACCATGCCCAGCCTTGTCAGCGAAACAAACGCACCATGCCCCAAACCAGCCTTTGCTGGAATTTCCGTGCCCACACCAGTGTAGCAGGTGTGTGCCTATCTGGGGATGTTTGACTATCCCACACTGAGGAATTTTAAAGCCCGTGGGAGCTAAAGTTAAACCTGGTTGCCACCAATTCCTACTGTGAACAGTCTTTCAGAAACATTCCTACAGAGAAGCAAGTCTGAACCTTTTGCAGGGTTTAAAATAGCTCTCAAACAACTAGAGCAGAGCAGGGCTGGTTTGGGGAGTGTCTCTGGCAGGGTTGGCTAAAAAGGCACAGGTTTGCATTTGTACTTTTGACTTGTGTTGTAGGCGTGATGCTGCAGGAACCACGCCGATAGCTGTGTGCAGGTACGTCCAGGCAGCTTTGCTCCTCCAACCCCCCTTGCTTCTCCTTAGAGGGGGAAATCTCAACTCTTTTACTCCAAACCTTCCCACCTGCTGGCAGGCTGTTCCTCACCAGAGGGCATGCACTTTCTTGGATACATAATTTCCCAGATACACTTGATAGAGGTAACTGTCTGCCTAGGATTCAGATGGATTTCTTTCAAGTCCCGGCACCATATGCCGTTTCCCATCATGTGGCATGACAGGAAATGGGAATATAAAGGCACGAGGTGTGACAGCTCCAACTCTAAGATATAACTTGGAGATTGGTGTGGAACATCACACAACAATAAAGTCACCCTGGGGATTAAAATGGAGCCCATACAGCATTGGCTGAAAAATCAGAGCAGACTGAACAAACTGAGCAGTTGGCACTGCAAGCGCCAGAACTCACAGAGGCTGCTCCATCCTCCTTCCTTGCATCTTGTGGCCGATCCACTTGCGCCAGCTGAAGCTTTTCTCCAGTTTTAGCACTTAAAGAAAGTTTTGCCCGAGTTGATGCCCCAACCTTCATTCAGGGGTGCACTGACACCACAGTGTTTTGCCTCCAACTGTGCATTCTCCCCCACTGCTGGGCTGAGAGTCCCTGCATTCCCACCAAAGCCCTGGAGCCCACACCAGGCACAGTGTACCTGCAGAGGTGGAGAAGGGAAAGACACTTTTCAAAGAAATAATCTGAACAGACCGATGTGAGCGCCACAGCCTGAGTTAACTTTAGATTTCAAGTGGAAGAGCTGCTGGCGACTTGCCCAGATTCCCTGGCCTGCTGCCTTGCCAAGTCCTCAGAGACTATTTTTATCATTATTTATTTATTAAAATTAACTGTCTTGGGGCTGGACCGCAGACAGACGGAATCTAAAAATGCAGACACTCAACAGAGCTAGCTGGGAGGTAGGGGGAGAGGTTAATTGTAATATCTGGTCCTGTCCCACTGAAGAGAAAAAAAAAAAGCTTCTAAGAGAGTTTGTGGCTTAACAGGCTTAAATTCTTGCAATTCTTCTAGGCACCACATTGCCTAGAAAGACAAGATGCTGGCTCACCTGGCAGGTACACGTGCCATTTCCATACAGACTGGCAGACTGGGCCACAGTTTATGAATTTGGAGAAAGGTCATGGACTAGCAAGAGCAAGAAAACAATGCCATGAAATCTGGCAACTGACTGTACCAATACCAAACAGGAGACCACTTCGAGAAGCAACCCGAGTCAGCAACTGATCCTCCACTACAAATCATTTTTATTGGCTGGAATGCTCTACAAGAAAGGCACTCTGCTGCCTTTTTTTTTTTTTTTGGCTGCCTGAGACCACCAAATTATACCACACAGGGTGCTTGGAACTCAGCCCTCAGTCAGCTTCTGCTTCTAGATATCTAGTGTTTTGCTAGTGCCTTACAAACCTAAAGAGAAGTTCTTCCCAACCTGTGCTGAAACCATGACAAAGAGGTCATATGGCCCATATTAAGTCCAAACCACTCTCTGCTATTTGGAGAATGCAAATCCAGCCAAAGCCACAAACAAAATGGATTGTTCTAAAATGCATTTCCAGATGGATCATGATGAATGAAATACAGAACACCTACAAAGAGATTTCCATCTTCAAAAGGATCAGTACATCTGATCTCCCTGAAAACCAGGTCTGGGAACGGGGAAACTACGGAAAGGGAGACTCTTTCTACAACAGAAATACTTCACAGTCAGATGAATGCTTTCCACCCACGGACCATAAAGCATTTTTTCTAAAAGCAAGCACTATTCTGGTTTCACTCAGAATAGCAAAAGCAAGGCATGTAAACCACTTGCTCAGGGTCACGCAATACAATATGGTATTGTCAGCTCTTTGACCTTGCTTTTCCAGTGCTTACCTTGCCCTATTGTGCTGCCTGGACAATGTGTTGATAGACAACAGCCTTTCTAATCCAACAGAGCCCTGTAAATCACAGCCACCAGTCTGCCCACATCGTGCCTGGGTTTCACTGATTCAGGAGCTGGTGGCTGTTGCCAGCACAACACTGATGCAGGAAACCTCATCGTATTCACACATTAACAGCATGAGCCTTGCAATCATGACACAGCATACCACTGGGAGTGCCAGCAGAAATCACACTCACTTGTGATGCCACTGGACAGACACTCTTCTGCAGGATGAGAGAGTGGGTCTCACCGGTTCACGTGGCTCACACTGTGCATATACCCTAGGTAGAACATTTCCCCTGGTTTCAGTGACATTTCTGGATGCAAAAGGATTCACAGGTATAATGATGCCTCAGCACACTCTGAAAAAGCCACTCTGTGTGTGGATTATCTGAATAATTCAAGGTCTCTGCTTTTTGCACTGATCCACGTCTGGAATTGGGTGTCCTCCTTAGGCAGATTGAAATCACAGCTCAAACCACTGTGGTGCCATCAGCACAAGATTTTAGCAACACCTTACAGACTATATGCAAGAATCTTGTTAAAAAAAAGTTTTGTTTGTAGTCTAAGCCTCACAGCATACACAAAAGCACATAAAGCACAAAATCTTCCCTTCTCCAATTTAGAACAACACTTCAGCTGGGAAGGCCATTTCCATGAGATGTGCACATATTTCAAAATGTAAATATAGCAGGGCAGGAAAAGAAAAAGGACTGTTTGACTGCTAATGAATCACCCTGTTGAAAGCTTCCTTTGGGGCATTCTGCCATCTGAGTCACTTTGCTCTGCATGTCTCTTAGCTTGGCTCTCTCCAGGCTTCATTCACCTGACATACATCTCTCTTTAGGTTGTAGGGATATACACCTCTGCTTTTGCAATTGTCATTAGCTGGCCAATGGGTGAATATATAGCTATATATATTTTAAGCTCACTGCAAGGGCAATGATTAAGGGAACAAAAGCATTCTTTAAAACAGCATTTTTCTTTCAAGAGTAATTTTGGTACAGTCAGAACAGGACTTGTATATTGCTCCTCATCTTCAGGAGAACTTTGCTAAACATTAACTAGCTGCTCCTCATATCACTTGTGGTGTGGTCTCTATAAACATGCATTAATTTCCTCATTAGTTAAACAAAGATGAGACTGATAAATTAAAATGAGTTGCTAGAGACCAGAGTTTATATGAAATACATGCATCAGGACTTGGGCCCTCTCGAGCCCTATGATCTGGCCTGCCTTTTAACAGTGGAAACGGTAACTGCTTTCTCCTCTTTTATTCTGATGCAGTCCAGATCAGATCCCAGTCATTAGATGCATTAAACCATAAATAACCACCTCAAGAGCTGTGCTCTGGCCAGTTTCACTCCTATTGAACCCATACACAATTTCACCTCTAGGAGCATTAACAAGCATGTTATCTGTCCTGCCCTCCCCTCTCCCCTTCCTCAGGTAATTTTAAATCCAGCAGTTCCTAAATTTAGGTCTCCACATGCCACAAAAATACTTGTGCTGCCACAGCAAACACTTCTTTTGGTGGCTGTGCCCCAGGCTAGGCAGGTTCATCTTCTGCCGAGGATAAATCATATCTGGTAGAGCCCATTCCCTACCAGCACTTCCTCCAGCAGAGCCCCTCAGAGTTCCCTGTCTTAATGAATTAAGTTGACACTCCTTCATCCTCAGCATCTCTTGATTTCCCTCCATTTAGCCTTGGCAGCCTCCACCTCTTTATTCTGGAAGAAGCCCCAATAGTGAAACACAACTTCAATAAAAGCATGAGAAGCTGTGTGAAGCCTAACCTATGCAAAGCCACAAGACCCCACAGTCAGGATTTGCCTTCACACAAGATCCAAACCCCTCCAAGTAACATTTCTTCACATAACTGCTGACTTTGGCCACTGGGCAAGGAACGCAGAGGCAAAAGGATTCTGCAGAGTGCTCTGCTTTCCTGCTGGAGTTTCCCTGACATGACTAGACAGCGTAAAACAATCTGCAAAGAGAAAACAAAATACACCTGCTCAGCTGTTGAGCCTGACTCACTCACAGAGCCACACTCCAAGATCCAGCGTGACTGGGGCTGTAGTGACGCACCAGCTTCACATATTTATGGGTCTGTCTGCTCCTGGTAATTTGGCACTGGCAGGAGGGCATTGTCACTACACTGCAGGAAGCTTCTGATCTGCAAAATTAACTTTGCCCAATTCCACAGGCTTGAAGGCTGGGAGAAGGGGTGGTGGAAGCAACACAAAGACAGGGCACAGGAGCCTGCCAGCAGTTCATGTTAGATGGATACTGACCCTTGGATGATTAAGCTTGCTAGCGATCTGCTGTGTTTACAGTTATACAGCAGATGGTTCCTTTAAAACAGAAAAGCTCAAAACAGGAGGTAGCCCTGCCACCAAGTTGTTTAGTGAAAGTTTCCTACAATTTTTCCATTGTCAGTCCCAGCTGAGAGATGTTTGTTATGGAGAAATCACACGTGAAAAAAGGACAAGCACGTGCATGCCAGGAAATTTCTGTAAGTTTTAGTCCCGACATAAGATCTGCGGCAAGACACTCTGAGTCTCATCTTCAGAGTACCGGTCTGTGTTTATTTTTCCATCCAGCCCCCTGTCCTCTCGTCGCTTCACCCTCTTCTCTGGATACTCCTTCAGTCAACTCTGAACAATCACTACACACTCAGCCCGTTGCCATATACTCACAATCCCCCTCCAGGGTAGCAGCAGGTCTTGGGCATACATGGCCCATTTTGGTGCCACAGCCAAGGCTCTGTGCTTCCCTGCATCCTACACAGCACACTATCAGACTGCTAATTCAGCCAGCTCATGAGAGCCAGCTCAGCAAGTACCAGATAATATTTCACAATTCATTTTAATTGCAACTTCTTTGCAATGTTTTCCTTTGTTCAAGGGAGAGAAGAAAATTAAAGAATTGGTTGTTCTGGTCCACATTATAACACTGGTCCTTGCTTTCTAAAGAACAGAGACAAGTTTACTCTCAAAGTAACAACTTCAAGTGATGTCTCACAGCTGCCTCTCCTCAGCTCCATGCACCATCCTAAGGATCATCTTGGTTTCTCTCTCAGCCTGCTGCCCTCCACAGAGGCCCACAAGTCTCCATCTTACACATGCTGCTTACTGCCTCCTCACACGCTCTCCTCTGCATCCCATTTTCAGTCTGAACCCTCCCAGGGTTCCACAGACCTAACTCCACCATTCCATATATCTCAATTCTTCTCAACAGTGAGCTGCCACTGCTTTCTCTCCATGGATAGCACAGAAAGGGATGAAGAACAGAGGAAAACAAGCAGGACTACAAGCACAGAACTCAGCAAGGAAGCTGCAGGCCAGCCATCAGCACCTCAAAGTGCTTGCCCTTCATCTGCACAGCACAGGCCAGACCCTTCCTCTTCAGTCCAACACACAAAGCATTTTCAATAATAATCTGTTCCCTTTTGCTCCCCCAGCATTCAAATTTAAAGCTGTATTCCCACAAATAATGAAGCCAAACAGACACCAAGCCTCCGAGTCTACTGCATTTTCTTTAATTTCTAGCAGAACTCTGCTGTTTGGAGTTTAGTCAAAGGCACTGGAAGAACCCTTTCTGCTGTGCCACACCAATTTCCACAGCGGATCACATCGGTAACCAGCGTGCTGTGGTACGCAGGAGTGGTCATGCAGCTCATGCCTCTTCAAGTGCAGCTACATCCAGAAGTTGGACTGAACAGCAGGAAAACACAGAAGCCCACAAGATTGTTATTTACTCTGTAGAAGGGGCTAGAGGCAAGAGGAGGCAGTCACACTGTTTAGTCAATGAAAAATTCTCTTCAGGAAGATTTTAGATGCCTAAATTCACAAGACCCACTTGGGAGCTTTCAGATGCCTGAGGCGTCCCATGTTGAGAGCTTACGCACTACAGGAAAGAGTGGCTTTGGAAACTTTGTTTCACAATTTAACCAACCCAAGAGGATGTAAGAAAAACCTTTTACTCCTTCCTCAGACAATTCCTCTCTCTCAGAAGGCTGGAAAGCCAAGGACCTTGGGAAACTGTAATCATTCCCTTTGTCCTGCTAGGTAGATGAGTCAAGCCAGCTGTCCCACAGGTTCACTGTGACAACCATGAAATGCTGCACAACACACCAAACCCCAGTTTCTTCTGGCACCATCAAGACACACAAACTGTGCACGTTCATCCAGGAGGATCAGGTCACCTTCATCACACTCCTCAAACAGCTCAGCATGGAGAGGGATTCTGCTGGCTCATGGGGTCCATCAAAAACCCAAACCCCTGAATCAGACACACAACCACTGCAGAGGGCTGGAACAGCCTCCCACACTCACAGCAAGGGAATGCTCATGAGCAGAGCTGCTTGAAAAAAATCTGACTATATCATACACTGTTCCCTTAGGATAAGTAATTCTAGTCTTGACAAAAAAAAAAAAAGGTGATTTTAGAAGAAGTAGCTAAGTTAAAACAAAGCCCAGCCACCGTTTTCTGCACCACAGTTTCATAAAACCCTTCAAGGCAGATGCCAATGTGCAGCTGTGCAGGCAATAGCCCCAGGACAGCTCCAGAACACAAACCAGTTCAGAGCAGTTACGGAAAGAGGTGCCAGCACAGCCTCCTTGGCCACTGCTGACAATGCTGTTTTGTTCTTCCATAAAGCTGTTTTGTTTAGGGCCTTCTTTGAAAATTCCATGATGACACGTGTGCAAAGCACCAGCAAGGATAAATGTGCTACTCCAGGATTGATTTCAGCATGGTTAATATTCTACCCCCCAAGACCTCCTCAACCACAGTCTGATCCATATGTTCACTACTTCATGAGCAGGGATATGCAGTCCTGTCCACACGTGGATTCTGTCTGCCCATGCTCCTCCCAAAAGTCACCACGTGCTCCTGTGACAGCCGCCTTTCATGAATTTTGAAGCCGGCTTTGAAGGCATCCACAATGATGGGGCTCACACACCCCTTGTGAGTCCCACTCACCTCTACAAATAAATCACACAGGCCAGTGGTCCTGATGACACAAAATCATGGCTCAGCGCACACTTCTGTTACAGAAACATTCATCAGCATAACATATAGAACCTCAGCACAGGAAGGTTCGGAAGCACTTGACTATTAATGCTAGCTAAGTAAAAACTCCCAATTTCCTCAGCAAAACAGCACTTGACCCACATTTTCTAGAAAGCAACAGCTTGCATGTCTGTGCAAACTCTACATAAAAAGAAAGAAAAATTGACCCACATTTGAACTGTCTCAGTAATCAGTGGTGCATAAAAAAGGCTCCCAAAGTAAGACCATTAACCCAGTGTGTCATCTCCAGTGGAGCTCTCAAAGACAATTTTACAAGGACTAACACTGAACTCTTTCTTGCCTACAGCATACACTCAGAGTAAAGCCGGTTACTCCACAGTCCCATCCAGAGCATTCCTGCTCAGCTGCTGGGCAAAAACGCCCCACTTATATCTCAAAAATATAAATCATAAACTACCAGTTTCCTATTAAAAGACACCGTAAAAATGTAACTTTTCAAGCCTTCAAAAAACAAACCTAGATGAGCGATCCATGGTGCAAAGGGCTCTGCTACAACGAAGAAAGCAGTACAAGGAGGCCTGCACTGAAACTCCATTATTGATTTAACATGCCCCATCTACACTTCCATGCCCTCCTCCTACTGTCAGTGACTTGTAGGTCTCTTCTAGTATTTTAATCCCTTACTTTTCCTATAATCACCAAGTATTCTGCTGCAAGTTTTTTGCCAGACCTTTTCAATTCAGTATCATTTTAAACATCTTTTGGAACAAAATTCTTATTTTGTTTAAGAATTATATTCACTATATATGGAGTTTATGGACATACCATTATATGTCAGCATATACATACTCCAGAGAGTCATGGTTGGTCACAAATAAACACTGGATATCACAGATACTTTAAGGCCCCCCCCAAC
>JAOXXN010000102.1:28549648-28589251 GCA_026770055.1 Myrmophylax atrothorax
GTGTACATGTCGTACGGGGGGGTCAGACTGATGCAGCCTCTCTGCCCGTGGCTGCCAGCAGCAGCAAAACATCTCCTAAAAGGCCATTCTGTGGTTACATTCTATCTCCTGTTGATGAAATCCACTCACTTCAGCAGTAAATGTAGCTTTCAGGCTGACAGCTGGAACATCATGGGATGAAGTCTTTCACACACCTCTGATAACAAAAAAACATCAGCACTGGATCTTAGTTAACAGTTCATCTGTTTCCTCAACGAGAACAAAATCCATTTCATGGTCCCAGAACACTAACGGCTCCATACTGCTGAAGGAACATAAATGGCAGTGATCTCTTTTTTCATAAATAAAATAACCATCTTATCTCTGAGTTAACAGTGTCCATGTGCCCAAGACTCATGTAATAAACTTTTGTAGCTGAACATCATCTAAAATTCTGAAACATGAATTTGTTTTCCCCTATTCATTCAACAAACCATTTTGGTTTGTTTTAGTAAAATTATATCCTTGGGAATGCAGTAGTCTGTTACTGAAGGGTCAAAAGAAGTAGGAAGAGTAGCATTTAGGCAGATAACAAAAACCAAGTGGTGGTAGTTCCAAACTGTACTCTTTCAAAAATCATTGTTTTATTTTTTAGTAAATGTTAAAATAGTTTTGTTTAAGGAGGGAAGACAAAAGATTGCAAGTAAGAATCTAGCTGTGGGCCCCTTTATATAGAGAGCAAGAATTCATATAAGTTGTCCCAATCAATTATTGTCAGAAGAGACACAAATCTCAGCTCTCCCAGTGTAACAGGTTCATAAACTATTTTTGTTCCTCTTAATTCCTGGAACGATTCTTTTTTCTTTTGAAAAAATACAAGATTGAAAAAGATCAGTGTGTGATGTGGATATTGTTTAACACTGAAAACACAACTGGAGGGCTGCTTTTAGAGCTGAACTAACACTGAGCAATATGAAGAGAAGAACCCTTGAAGATCTTTGGCTTTCAAGTTGCAGAGCGTGTTGGAATCTTAGACCAAAATGATAGAAAGCAGCTAAAAACAGCTTAGGAAGAGGAGGAGCTTGTGAAATGGTACCTCCCCTTATTGTACTATTTTTAAGTAGTGCTATCACACAGCTTCTTATAGAATTCCTCTGATGTTTAACATGTATGACTATATCCTGCTGTTATTAAGGTAAGACATGATAAAACTAATGGAGAAATGTAAATTCATGGTAATTATCCAGATCTGAAAAGCATCTAGAACATCACCTTAATTTCTGTTATTACTAAAGTGTCAAGATTTTGTGGTATTCACAAAGTATTTAGGTAGAGAGTTAGTGATTTATGGTTTCCTACAGCCAATGTAAATATTTGTTACAATTACTACTACTGTGTATTTTCCCTGTACTCTGCAGGGATACCCTACCCATAGGAACAGACAGGTAGGTTGGGTACACCTCACTGCACACTCCTCTTGAAGAGGGCGTGCCCTACTCTGATTTTTTAATGCTTTCTTTTTCCCTTTTCTATTTTTTCCTAAAACCAGAACTATTTACAGGAACCATTATTTACTCTTTATACATGAAAGAATACAATGGGTAGCATGAATTACTGTCTGTTCTGCCCCTTTCCCCCTGTCTTATTGAAATAGGCAGAGAAGTCATTACCTAATCTTCTTGCGAGTCCAAAGTCAATGAGTTTGATACTTGTACCAGTCTTGTTGACACACATAATATTTTCTGGCTTCAAATCCAAGTGGACGATGCCCTGCTTATGAATGTACTGAACTCCTTCTGAAATCTGCTTCATGTATTTAATGCACTCTCTCTCTGTCAGTTCAAAGTCTTCATCGATGATGCGTTCAAAGAGTTCTCCTCCAGAAACCCTATGAGAGAACAAAAAGAGGACTTCTGTAACATTCTCATTTGGGGAGTAATCAAACTGGGTTTTTTTACAGAAATACAGTGAGTTCAAGCTTGCAGTAGTCACTTCAGGATGTAGTCACTTCAGGATGCAGTCTGTGTTTTGTAATGGCACTTTCTATGGACACAAGGATCACATGGGAAGAATCACCTCTTGGGTAGATGCTTTCCATTCTGAACCTCTGTCCTAGATGAGAACTGTGAAATGCCCACACTATTAACCCAGGCAGTAGGTCCATAGTAGGTTCATAACATCACTCCAGACTCTGAGCACACACCCCTCAGTGCGTCCTTCCCTCCTGTGACCCATCACTACACAAGTGCCGGTAACAGAATTCAGAAACACAGGAAATTGAAGCACATAGAACGAGTCTCAGAAAAAGAGGACAAAACTTCCAGCAGATGAGCAAAAATTTGAGAAGATTGAGAGTGACAAAGAAGGGCAGAAGAACGAAGAATTCTGATGATATGGTTAATTGGAATGCAAAGCTCAAAGGGTGAATTACTGACCCAAGTGAGCTCAGAGGGAATTTCCTCCTTAGCTATGACAGGACAAGGATATAACCCACAGAACTTTCAGTGCTGGTATTTTTAGCTGAGCCTTCATCACACTTTCTGTAGGACAATTCCATTTTTATACTTATTAAAGATGTGAAATAATTGGTCTTTCTGGGATAGAATCTCCTGGATTGAACTGTTAATGGAACTAAAGTGGGACATTTTTAACCTAGATTTAATGAAGCGCAATTTAAGTTGTGGTTTGTTGTTTTTGGTGGGAGATTTTGTGTTTCAGTTTTGGTTTTGTGGTTTGTTTGTTTGTTTGTTTTGTGGTTGTTTTTGGTTTTGTTTTTGTTTTTTTTAAATTCTGAGTAATCACTGAACTGGTTTATCTGCTTGCATCCAAAGATGGGAAATACTTTTTTCTTATTCTGCTTGTGAATGACCGTTAGAGAAAGGAGCAAATAATGATGAGCAGCTTTGCTTTAAGAAATCTGTTCTGAATTAAATACATCATAGGCTTTATATGGTTTAATACTTTGCAGCATTCCTGGTTATTGCCAAATGTAATTGCACATTTCAGTTACAGAAAGAAAACACACAACTGAAAACTGGCCTAGCAATGTTTGCAGGTTGCCAGATATATGATTATATCCCTTATGTACCAAACCAGAATTGAAACATCTGGAGTTCTGGACACATTGGGTGCTTTGGCTATAAGATTTCAGAAAGTATGTAATTAGAAATGCTACTGCAGTTTTCTATGCACATGAAAATAGTAAGAATAGCATATGCTTGACAAACTGAGAGGTTGTGTTGTATTAGAGAACATTTGTGACATAAAGCAATAATATGGCCAGAGTTGTTGAATAAACATTCAGGGGATCTCGTGTTTTGTTGCTTCAGTAAGACATTAACCAGTATGGAGGTGTTTATGAAAACATCTGCAGGCAAAATTTTTATATCTGGAGCACTGTGCAATTCCAAATGATAACCATCCTAATACTAAAATGTACGAGTTGGTTTTGACTGTGTAACATAGATAGTGATGACTTATTTTTACTATTAAATTGCCATTCTTTTCAGAGCCGTAAAAGGAAAACTTTTCAGAAATTGTACCATTGTCTTGAGCACCACTTTTTAGCATATTTTTGGAAATTAACTACTGTTAATACATGTGCATGCTGGTTTTACCATGAGAGCTCTAGACACTCAGGTAGCAACATTAGATTAAACTGCAATGCATTTACAGAATGAATATTGCTGTATTTATATCCCGAGCCAAATCCAGTTTCATTTTTGCCACGTTAGGAAGCTGAATCAAACCAGCGTGGATCAGGTTCTACCCATACACAGAAGGAGAAGGTGGCTTTGTTCAAACAGACACAACTTGAACAGAATCTAAATCTCCATGTCTTTCCAGTTTCTCTTCTTTTCAGTCTTCTCTAAATGAGGTCATGGAGGATCCTGCCTATAGAATCACAGAATACACATTTTGAAATTGTTTTATTATAAGCTTTTGGTCCAGGAGGAACAATGAGAAGAATCTACCTTGAAGGTTCCTAGTCAAATCCTCAACTGCATTTTAGTGAATCTACCTTAAAAAAAAAAAAAAAGGAGAAAACCTTAGTGACTTGTGCTGGCCTAAATCATACCCAATGAACTGAGTTTAGTGCTGAGATTTTGCTCCAATAATCTTAATTTGCATTGCAATAATCTTCTTCTGATCTATGTCAAAGTAAACAGACTATCTGAAGTATATAAAAACTTCAATGCACTTAGCTCCCAGTGCTGAATGATATTTACAATATGCTATCATTTTTCAGATTTACTTTTTCCACTGAGATGTTAATTGTGGAACCAGTACGTTCCTATATTTGAAAAGGAAATGCCTGAGATTTGCCCCTGACTTCCAGCAAATGGTAGATGAAAAGGTTTCCAGGTAAGAGCACATTATTATAGTGTTTTATTTAAAAGTAATAATAAAAAAAAGTCTGATTTTATTTTAAATATGAAATCAAAGCATATAAAATAGTGCATGAAAAATATTAAAAGGAGAGAGTGTGAAGTTTAAAATGTTCTAAGAAAGATACAGGAATAAAATTAAAATTAAAAATTCAGAATAAATATCAGGAAGAAAAATTCAAAGAGGCTTCTCACGAATAGCTCCAATTTGATTAGAGAGGGAGCTCCTAAATTCCAGTCACTGCTAAAATGAGGAGACTCATAGGAGGTGAGCTTGATTTATTTGAAATGCTTGCATTACCACAATCCTGCTGCAGGGCTGGGACAGGCTGCTGCTTCCTGCTGCTTGACAGTGTGGAACTTCCAGTGGGGTGGCCCAAAAGCAGAAAACGTGGCCGCCCCAAACTAAAATCACATCCCAATTAGACTGGTTAACAAAACTACTTTAGATTTGATTGCACTTCTCTGTATTTTTAAAAAATAAAACCTCTTTGCTGTCAGGGGGGAACTAATGGAGTGTAAAGCCATATGCTGTTCCAGACTCTTTATACATCTTCTTGGTTTCCATTAGGTCTGCCAGCTCCCAGTTCCTAGCTAAGTAGGGTTTCCTTCCCTTACCATCAGCAGCTTGCTCAACTGCTCAATCTAAAAATAAAAACACCTTCTTGCACATAAGTTCCAGGGTTGTAAAATTCAGTCTCTGAAATATGCCAGTGCAGTAGTAGTTTGCACACAATCTAAGCAAGTGCCAAGCAAGCAAAATAGACATATAGTCTCTTTTGCCTCAAACAATTTATATCTTACTCGAACTTCCAGCCAGCAAAAATATGCATCTCCTTCTTGGATCAGACAGCAAATGAAGTAGGTGCAGCAGCAGAACAGTAACTGATGCAACTTTTTGGGAAAAACATCAGCACAGAGCAGGATTTAATTTTCCTTCCAGCTGCTACTGCCACAAGTATGGGATCCAAACCAAGAAGGTGTGTTATGAATGATGCAAACGTGGGTCATGTTGGTGACACTCTATGTGAAGCCTGACCATTACTTTCCATCCCAAGCTATGCAGATTCTTTTCTTAGAATGAATTTTTTTTTCAGTTTTGTTTTGTTTTGTATTTTAGTTTGGTTTTCTTTAAGTTTTTTTTTTCTGGAAGTAAAATAGAGTGCAATGACTTTCAAGTAAAGGAGAGATTCCTTTCTGCAGCTGTTACACCTGGACCATCATGTAGAATCTGTGTATTGACCTTAGGGACAGATCAATTAATGTCTAATTAGTGTTCCTGGGGAAACAGTCAGTGTAACCAATCTTCCTGCATCTGCTGTTCTAGATTTAGAACATTCACTGTGTTTACCTGAGATTTTTAATTCAGAACTCCTTTGCTATAAATAAATGTTTTGCAATCAGAGTATTTATTTGTTGCAGGAAAACCACACCAGGCTAATCCTTTAAGGTCTCTTAAAAATAAAAAACTGGACATGATGAAAACTGAAGTGTTCCCAGTATCTCTTGAGCATTATAAATCTGTCATGATGAATTTTTTATGAAAATTCAACTATTTTATTAGAATGTAGCTTAGATGCTTGCATTCTGAACCACATATTTCTATTCTCTGCAAGTGACAACACAAGCTTCTTCAATACATGTTTAGAACTGCCTGAAGAAAAAAAAATTCTTCTCCTTAAACACATTTTGGGTTCTAAATGAAAGTCCTAAAATGCAGCTTACTTTTTTTTTCTCCCAAGCTGGCAATAGAAGAGTGAGCTCCAAAAACCCACCACATCTACTTAAAATACCCAAGCAAATGAGACAATAAAAGCTGTAACACATCTCCACAGATTTTTAAAAGTTACAACACAGATTCACTTACACAGATTAAACAAGTTGGATAAATAATTGAAAAAGCTTGCAAGATGTGAAAGCCGTCCAGGCCCTGCAAATCCTGAAGCTTTTGACAGTCCCACATCTGGGTATGTTGCTACTTTTGTATACACAATTATTTTCAACATTTATTAGCTTTGCCAGTGCGATCTGCTTTATACTTACATTTCCAAGACCATAACCATGTTGGCTTTTTCTTCAAAGGCATCCACACATTGGACAAGTTTTGGATGATGTAGACAGTTCATGATGCTGATTTCATCCCTTATGTTTTCTTTTTCCTTAGCAGAATACGCTTTTAAAAATTTTCCTGCCCAAACTTTTCCAGTCTTCTTTTCAACAAGCCTAAAGACTTGTCCAAATTTTCCCCTGAAAATATACAACTATTTCCATAAAATGTTTTTGCAATGTATTGGCCTCCATGAATAGCAACATTTTACTAAATATTCCAGCACAACCACCCCAACATGAAATAAGTGTCTTAATATCCAGTATTATTCTACACTGATTTTGTGCAGAATAATCTGCAAGAACTTTTGAATGAATACCATGTTTAGAGACACCCTGCCATTGCAATGAACAATTTTTACAGAAGGGTTCAGAAACTGGACTCGTACTAGGCTTTACCTCACATGACTCAAGTCTTTCTATACAGTGTCCTACAGGTCACACAGCTCTGAAGGGGCAGCAGATGGGACATCTCAGGTATAAGATATAGGTGGAATCAGAATCTGAATGCTCAAGGCTGCACTATTATTATTATTGCACATTGCTGTAGATGTACAATAATAATACATGATAATGTACAATAGTTCTACCTCTGCATTACACTTATCGAGATTTATTAATGGCAGCACTCAGGATGCTCTGGCCTTCAGCACAGATCTCTGGGAGATTATCATGGCATGCAGTACACAAAGCCACGAGTTCGAGCCCTGAGAAACACAGCCAGGCTAATCACTGACCTTCTCTTAGCAATACTATTAATGCTCTGGGGATTATGACCCCTGTCAACAGAGATTCTGGCCCGTGGGCAGGATAATCTTATTACTGCTAATGGATATAATGGAAATGCAAGTACACAATATGTACCTTTTTTTTTTTCAGGTAACTTTTAGAACACTGAAAAACAAATGAATCCTGTAGCTTTATTCATTTGTGGGCTCTGTTTTCCTTGCCACAAGAACATGCAGTGCCTATTTAAAATTATCAGTCAAAAAGAGTAAAGCATCTTTACAGAGTGGAGGCCAACATATGTTAAATCTATTTTTACTGCAGCCCGGCTGGAATGTTGGAAGTACAAGACACTGTCAAAGGATGAATGCACATGATCTTTATAACTGACTGGTAGCCTTGAAAACTGTCTTCAAAAGCACAATGTAGTACTTACGATCCCAGCCTTTCTTCAATGTTATAGAGATCTGACACTTTTTGTTCAGTGTTGATAGTAACTGTCCGATACTCGACCTCTGTTTCTTTCCCCTCTACAAAGAGGTATTAAGAACCATGGTTAAAACCTCCAGAAAACATGAATGAAAACCTCAGATTTGCATTTGTCCTGCTTAAAATATGCACTGCTTACCATCATCAGATAGCTCCGCTTCATCCTCTTTAGGTTCTGTGATGAAAATAAAAAGGCACAAATAACTTTTTATACAGGATATGGTACTTTACATAAGACAGTCAAATTATTCACAGTGACATGGACAACTAATAGATCCTATGGCAAAGCAGCAAAAAGCAGTCAGGGAGTTTGGGCATCAACTTTGTAATTAAAATCTCTTCACCAGTTCTACATGACTACTGACTACACAATCACAATCTAGTCACCATTTCTGAATACATCAAGTTCCTGTGGTTTGCAGTACTTGTCTATCACACCTGCCTACTAGAAACATCAGCATATACTGCATCAGTTCAAAGTCATCTAAGAAATACCTCTAGGAATGCCTCAGGGAAATAGGAAATCAATTTAAAACATTAAAATCAGTAACACTTCTTGTTCAATGACATATCTTTTTCTGGCTTTGATATGCCTTTTGGGGATTGCAAAGCTAAATGTTAAGCAAGTTTGTACATGAAAAGATTCCCAGCTAAGCATCCAGACAAACTCCTCAGACTCCAGATATCAAGAAAATTTGGACAGCTGCATTTCCATGAGCATGGTTGAACTTTGTCATCATTGAGGTTCAAATGGAGCCTCAGTTCTGCAGCCATACTCAAAGACAGGTGAGATGCTACCAAAACCAGTGACCTGAGTCAAATTAAAAGCTGGTCTGAGTGTCCTGATTTTCATTTTTAATTTTCATATACATGAACTGCCAGGAGCATTGTTTTGTGTGTTGTTCCCTATGTTGCCTGCAGGTATGAGGGGAATGCTGGTTTGTATTACTTAGACTGCTTGGGCTTGCTCCTGTGGCTGTGACCAGTAATTTGAGAAACTGCAAAGGCAGTCACACAGTGACTGGTTCAATTCTCTCTGTAGCTGCTGAAACTGCAGTTTGCCATCACAGACTGCAAGCCTAACAAGGGATTTATCCCCTGTGCCAACAGATTTGTGTTGTGAAACATTAATGCAGTGCTGTGGGCACTGTTAGGTGCTGGAGAATACAGAGTTCCATGGAGCAGATGAACAGAAAACAGGAATAAAGGGTTGCAGGGTGAGCAGAGCTGGTTTGGTGTATCATCCTTTCCCACCCAACACAAAGTGCTGCATCTGTGAGCTGGTATGGACTCGATGGTCCTTATGGGTCCCTCTCAACTCATATATTCAGTGATTCTGTGAAATATATCTTGCTAAAGCCTTTCCCTCTTTTTTTTTTCTGAAGTTGTGACCCTCACATGTTCCAGCAGAGACGAGCTGGTTTGCAGGGATCTCCCAGAAGAGCAGGGAGGTAAGGGAGCCTTCCCCACCCAGGGCAGCTGTCCTCAGATCTTCCTCAGCTACAAACCACTCTTGCACAGAGCACATCACATTTTCCTCCCCTTTTAAGGGCTGCCTGAGGGAGCTGATCCCAGCCACGCTGCCAGTAGTTAAAGTCTGCCAAATACTGACTAGGCAAGGAGTCAGTTCCCCTGTTCTGCAGCAACACTGTATTGAAGCCATGAACTAGAAACATTTTGGTCCACCAGTGGCAGCCTGAATTATACAGCGGAACATAGCTGAGCTTGGTAGGAGCTGAGTGGCTGTCCTAAAACCTTTCTCAGAAGTGAGTCAACAGCACCAAATTTTCCTCAAAGATGGCAATGTGCACTTTAATCTGTTGTGACTTACAGCCTTATCTTAGTAGCAGTTTTCTTTAAATCCACAGTGAAAATTTAGCCAATGCCTTTCTTCACTAAGATTATATTGAGATTGCTAATATGCTGTGGCCACCTCATATGAAAATCAGTACTGAGACTTCCTGGCAGCCACAGAAAATCCCTAGTTACTCAGCTAAGTGTTTACATAGATGGCAGCTTAAAGTCCTGACTTTGACAGGTGCTGAACACATGCATTTTTCACTGCCTTTAATTAAAGCACCAGTTATATT
The DNA here is from genome assembly GCA_026770055.1 of Myrmophylax atrothorax. Classification (NCBI taxonomy): domain Eukaryota; kingdom Metazoa; phylum Chordata; class Aves; order Passeriformes; family Thamnophilidae; genus Myrmophylax; species Myrmophylax atrothorax. The sequence goes on from JAOXXN010000102.1 coordinate 28,559,427, forward strand.
CACCCACTTGAAAAATCATGCTTTAGATGACTTGCTATTTTTCCACACTAGCTGCAGGATCAAGAATTGAAAACAGGAAGCCCTGGGATTGAAAGCACAAAGACAACTTGCCCTCCTGCAAACAGAATACATTTTCTTTTCACTCAAAACAATTTTTGTGTTCCTTTTTTTTTTTTTTTGTGTGTGTGTGTGTATCACAATGATTCATACACTTTCCAATATTTTTGTATCAAATATATGTAAGAAAACTCCCAGTCTTAAAAAGAAAAACAACTTGCTTGCTTTGGTCCAGTGCAGGTAGCACTTTCTCTAGGAAAAAACAAATGTAGGGAAGAGTCAAGTCCTCAAATCTAGAAGGTGTTTGTCCAGCAACTGAAGAAAGAGGGCATTCAAACAAAGGGAATTTTATTATGAAGAGCCAAGAGCATCTAGCTTCCTTTCAGTTTTATTGCTACTCTTAATGTTTTCTAATCCCTTTGAAGAGAAGGTGCATTTTGACTCAGATTGGGTTTTAAATCTTGCAAATAGAGGGAAGTAATTTTACAGAATGCATCCAATTTAGCACTTGAGGAGAAATATGATTTACTTTTATTTAGAAATGTCTGTTGAGAGGCTTACACAGTTGTGTGATGCTGCATCACTTTCCTATTCTTTTGTCTTTGGCAGTAAAAGACAACTTCACAAGGGTTATGTAGAATACTTAAAACTCCAAAGCCCTGCATACATAAGTAAGGAGGGAGAGATGCAACACACTCCACTCCTCAGAAGCAGGAAAAATGGCAAAACACATTATTCCTGCTCTGGGATTTTTGGTGAAATGACAAAGTCATCCTTGCACAGTAGATAGTTGTGTGTGTGCCCAAAAATATGCAGTCAGTCTCTGGTTTTAAAAAATAATGCTGATATTTGTGTGTTTCAAATTTCAGTACCAGTTTCTGAATAATTTCTACCATGATCTAATTCTTCCTATTAGTCCTTTGAGAAGATCTTAAGCAAAAATTCTGAAGTAAAAGATACTGAAAAGTATTTTTGAAAGCACATGCAACTGTAATCAAAAATCCTAAAAGTATTTTTAGCACCCCTAACGCTGCAGAACCAACATGCTAAGTAGGATAGCCTTGAATTCACAAGAGGGGTGTACCAGGGGCAACAGGATCGAGGTGCTCTGTCATGGTGGGATTGAAAGCATGGGAACTACAACTAGGTACACGATGCCAATTCAGTTTCTGCTGCATATTCTGTGTTTGGCCAGCAGCAGCACACTTACTGTTTCCCAAAGCCAATCTGGGGTAGTGTTTATGGTTTGTTTTTCCACAGCATGTCCAGTATAAACTATAATGAATCCATTGGGTGTATTTCAGGTGATCCACCAAACATGATTTTCCAACTGGGCATGGACTGAATGCGTACCATGTGTGAAAAGTTTTGTCTCCAATTACCTGTGCACTGCACTGCACAAGTCCATCAGCCAGCACTGACACGGCAAGCCAGAAGGAGAATTACTGGTTGCTTTCATAAGGCAGGGATTTGGGGTCCCTGAAGCCAAGTTTCCACACTGCTTGCACACAAATCTTATGTGCTCAGACACCCACATAAGTCTGTGAAGGGCCTCCAGCACAAGTAGAGCCAGCACAAGCACCCACCACACAGCGGCACATGGGAAGGAGTGTGTGCAGCTGCCTGGCCTCACTAAGGAGCTGTTAAGATAGAGTTTAATTGAAGATAGATTTTTTTATATTAAGGACTAACCTTCTTGTTTCTCTCCAACCTTTACCAGGTCAGACTCTTGACTGGGCTCGCTGATGCCGTACACGTTGGCAGCTCGCACACGGAATTTGTACTCCCGGTCAGCCTGCAGGTCCTGCACACTGAAAGAGGTGCTGCGGCAGGTGGTGAGGTCTGTCCATTTGTTGTCCACTGAGTTCCAGATCTCCACAGTGTAGGACTGCACTGCACTTCCACCATCGTAAGAGGAGCCATACCAAGAGAGAGTGAGGGAGGAACTCCGTATGTCTGATGCACAAGGTGTTCCGGCAGGTGGGTCTGGCTTGTCTGCAAAAACATATGCAAAGCACATTGGATGGAATTGTGAGGATGAAAGACAGAACTTCCACCAGGCTGTTACTTGCCCTAGCTAACAGCCCTTTTCTTTCCATTCCATTGCTCTGCTTCAGAGGTTTGTACTGCAGGAAGAAGGAACAACTGGACCAATGACAGACGCCCACGAATTACTCAACATGGAGGCCAATCCCACAGTGGCTTCAGCATGGGTTGTTCAGTTCCCTCCACGTCTGGCTAAGGCACGCTGAGGCCTAATGCCCTTCACAGGCATTGTTACAGAAACTACAGAGACTAAAACCAGTCCCAGCTATGCCTGCAATCTCCCACAATAGTGCAAACCACTCCTTGGTGATGTTCCTTAGAGGAATATCCCTGTAACAGTCCACACTTCAGGGCCATTGATAACCCTTCACAGCCTCAGAATGCACCACTCATCCAAACAGCAGAGACACTAAAACCAGTTTGTTGGCATGGAAACAAGACCTTGAAGGATGACAACTTTGTCAGCTAACCATTTAGTGAAAAATTTCACCTATCTTCAGTTTTTGGAAGCCTAGTGCCCTTTTTGGTGAGAAGGAATTCATGTTAGAGTACATCATTTAAATATTGAGAGTTTTTAATCTCATATGTGTTCTGGAAATTGTGGAGGAAGTGGAAGATAGAAACTTCTGGTTTTCCTCAGTTAGGGGCTTGGTCCTGCAGTCCTTTTTTGCATTAAGAGATGCAGTGGCACCAGAACCTGGTGTGCAGGTGAGCAGCCAACAATTCCAACACCTGATAAAACACAAACCCCTTGCAGTTATACAACTTTTTTAAAATTAAGTGTAACTATTAGTTATCAAAATGAATGTTCTTCTAAGAGAGAAAAATGATTACTTTTTTTGAAAAAAATTACTGATTTAGAAAATAATTGTGGAAGTTAGGAACTTCAAAAGACTTCAGAGGGAACAAATATCTTCCTTGCAAGTAATCCTCTCAGAAATAATCTAGTAAAACCTACAAAATAATGATGATGTTGATCTGGATGAACTAGTGGTCAAAGGTTGAATGAGAAATCAAAGGATGGGATAAATGAGAGAATATGAAAACAGAAAGACAGGAAATGTGAGATCTTACAGTGGTTACACTGGACATGAACTGATAAAAATCTTGTCCCATTTTGCTCATTAAAATTGCTAATGGACATTATCACCTTCTCTTTAGCAAAGGCAGAGCTGACAAAGCAGCCAAAAAATACAACCATTTTCTCAGCAATAAAAATATCCAAATGCTGGAGAAAACTGTTGTGGACTTTGATCAAATTCTTACTGTGGCAGACTATATAAGTTACCCCTCCATGGTCAAATGATCATTCCTAGGAAAATCACTGAACAGACAGAAATAACCACAGTTTGTCACAAACATGCCTTTAGTTCTTGGACAGAGGAACCTCTCCTCTGACTGCTGTGGTTTTACTCATAGAGGGAGAAATTGGAATAGTGTAATCTGACAATTAAATAGCAGTTCACTATTTGGAAGAGTGCAAGTTTCATTGCCCAGTGATTTCCCCCCCAAAACCCCTTTGCAATTCCTTTTAGCTCAGTTGTGATGAAAAATACATCTCCCTTCACAGCTTAAACACATTAGAAGACATATAAATAGAACTTGATAAATGTGAGGCAGAAGACTGTGAGGGCGGATGGAGATGGACACTGCATTCAGTAGAAGGCCCAGGTGGAAGAAAAAGGGACTGCCAGAATCTAGGTTAACTTTATTCATTTTGGCAACACTTAAAACACCATTCCACTAGGAGTCATCATTATACAGTACATCCCTTGCTAAACACATGTGTCAGAAACCAGATATCCTTAACCTCTGGAATGGATTTACTGCCCTGCTTAGTTGTCACATTTTACTCACCTCAATTTCTGGCAGAATAAAAGGGACTAATAACCATGAATTTATAGAGTAGATATAATGATCTGAATCACAGAGAGGTTTAAATGATTTGTCTACAATGATAAAGAGAGATTATAGCAAAGATGAGAACTGAATCTTGATCTCCTGGTGCTCGAACAGCAGCGCCTCTCTCCCCTGTCCTAGTCCTGCCCCAACCTTCTCGGAGCTGCAAGAAGTGAGAATTCAATGCTCTCACCATTTACAGTATCAGAACCCTTGTGCCACACTACAGCAGCCACCAGAGCTGGTTGCGTGGCACACATGGATTGTATGATTTTAGTCAGATAGTAGTAACAGCCATCTTCTTTTCACTACAACTTATTATCCATGCAGACCTTGCTGGGAATGATGTCCAGCCAGGCATTTGTCCTTTGCAAAATCTTTACAGAAGAATATTCAGCTCTGTGTCTTGTTTTCCATCTATATAACCATCACTGCATCATCTCAAGATGGAGACAGAACCTGAATAACTATCATCCTAAATCCAAACAGTGCAGAGCAGTTGCTGAGAGCAAGAGGAAAATGCTTGGAAGAAAAAGCTAAGCCAGTAGTTTATCAACTTACAGAGGCACCTATTCAGGATTATCAAAGCAGTGCAGGTTCTCTGACACCTTTATGCACACAGCTCAATCTGGATGGTATGTGTTTGTTTAAAAATAAAGTGTTAGGTTGCTCTAATGCTGTGCACTGAATTTTGTTTTGAAAGAGGAAAGTGTGCCTCTGTCTCAGCATTTGCAGAGCACGGTAGCCTGCTTCTTGTGCAGAACATGAAAATACATCTCTTACTGCTGACTTACAACACACTTCTGTTTTCAAATGAAACTCTGGGCATGATTTATCAGTTGCTTAGGCCACAGTTACCTTAGTGATCTCTCTTTCCATGACTCACCTAGATAACTGCAATCCCTTTGGCCAGCACAGTTTACAGAAGCAAGGCTTAGGTAAGTGAGCATTCATGGCCAAGGGAACATTGGCGGCAAAGGAAATGCTGCGTGGCTTTAGACTAATACCTGCTAGCCTTGGGAGTATTTGAATGTTCCTAATAAGTTTTTTCCAGTAGGCAAAGATGAAAACCTGCAACTCTGGCAGGGCTCTATAGAGCCAGAGAGATGCACGTTTTTGTTTGAAGTCTGCCATGTGCCGCTGCTTGCAGATCTGTTCAGTGCACAAATAGTGGGTAGAAGCTGCTATGGAAGATGATAAAGAGGCATGAAAGCCTAATCTTTGCTCTTTTTTAATATGACAGATGTATATGTACCATTTTACCATGCTTAAAAATTATTTACTATCAGGCTGAATGGTATTCTACAGCTCTGCACATTCAGAGAATCTGCAGATGGTCTTTCCATGTGTCTGTTTTGCTTCTCCACAGTTTATTCTATGGGGATTTTAAAGGTTACCCTGTATTCATCTGTTTGTATTGAAAGCTAGAATATTTTGCCAAACTACATGCCCTTCTAGAATATGAAGTCTCTACCAGCACTATTAACTGTTTCCAATAAAAATATCCCATGGGTTGAGGAGGGGTGTGGAAGACAAGCACAGTTCTCTATTTTGTCCTGTTTTAGTGCTTAGTATACCATTAATGTCCCTGAGCTGCCCATCTCCAACATTTCATTGCATGTCATGTGCAGTCTTTGACACACACAAACATATTTAATACTTAGGCTTATATTATGAGGGCTGTACATTGGCCTTGTTGGACCACAATTTTGTGCTTTGTCTTCTGGACTAAAGCATAGCTATGAGACAACATGTGAACTGGAAGGGAGAGCATTCTAAAATGCACTGCTCCTTGTGAATATTTCTGTAGGAGAATTTAAAGTATCGACCTCTAACTTCAATTTCACTGTTACATGCAACAAAAGAAAACCACCATAAGATGTCTTAACTATATGAAACTGGGGGTGCTCCAATCTTGGCTAACTTACAGCATGCACATAACATCTAAACTAAGACTTAGCTAAGCACTGTGATATCCTAGATTGTCATTGGCAAATTGGCTGTATCCACACAGTCCTGTTGAACTTGGTCAGAATCCTACAACCTCCAGTGCCTTTGCAGCAGACAGTTCTGACACCTGTTTTCCCAGGACACCTGCCCACCTCATTTGCCTGACTGTGGAGACTAACGAGATGGTTGGAGATTGGACAGTTGAAAGCTGAGGGGGACTCAAGCACAAAGCTTCCCACGTAATCTCTTTAGGAATATCAGTAGGGCTGCCCCAAGGTGGCTTCCAAAGCCTGGTGGCAGGCAAAGGAGATGGATAAGCAGCTAATGTGGCCTCAATCCTCACTCAGAGACTGTGTGCACAGCAGCACAGAGACTGCATTAAGTCACTGACAGGAGCGACACAGAGGAGACAGCAGCAGCAACTCCTGTGTGCCATAAGTCATGCAGAGAGGAGGAAGAGGGCAGTGAAGGTGATGGGAAGGAGGTGCTTCCTTCCCTTTATGCTCCAGTAAACTAGGCACAGATTAAAACTCCCTGCTTCTCAACGAAGGGAGGCACAAATTACCACCACCTCAGAGCAAGGAGGTCAGATTCCAGTTTATTCTTTGTGGCATGTGTTCCTTAGGGCAGATGATAAGGTCAGGAGCTGGCCTCACATGAAATGTATAAGCCACTTTTAAGACCATACCCAGATTGTAACACTTGTTATTTACTCCCAAATTGAATTCAGCTGCACTTAGTCCTCAGACAAATTCTCGGAAATACTTTGGTAAACAGGTTTTGATATACAGCCTGGAGTAACCTTTAATTAATTTGTATTTGTGCACCCTGAAAAGCATAAAACAAGCATGCTCAGCCTTTAAATCATTGCTATTTATCAGACAAATTTGACTTGATGTCCTTGCCTTTTTTTTCTCGTGGTGTATAACCCAAAATTCCTTCTGATAAGGAAAAGGATTTTCTCTCTTTCTGCAGAGGAGGCAAACCCACAGCTCATCCAGGACACCCACATAACATGAAACTGTGCAATCTAGACCTCACTGCCTTCTCCACATGGCTCAGTTTACAGAGTCCTCAGAACACAAGAACCATTCCAAGAGACCAAAAAAGGCAGCAATCTCCTTATCTGAGTGCAGGGAAATGGAAATTGTTCTGCTACTTGATGTGAGGGTCAGGCTGAGCCAAAGTGAGGTGATTGGGTTTGCTGTGCACTAAGAGCTTGGAGGGCCCTGGCTCTTGAGCAGCAATGTTGTTCCAGCAGAAAGCCTCTGAACACTGGGAACAGTAAAACCACAGCCTCTGAAATTTTTTTTTATTTTCCTTTATGAACAGAGACAGCACTGAAGCAGTGTCTCTGAAGTAGTTTTCTTTATCTGTTCTCAAAATTGGTTTGTTTTCTTTCTAAATTCAGTTATCATATTACTGTATAATACTATTATTAGCTATTGTGAAATTTGTCTGCCAGATAAAGAACAGACAGAAAGAAACAATTTAGTTCCATTCCACAAGCTGTTTAGCCAGAGAAGGTATTTAATGTGCTGCAAAAGCCAGTTGAACACTGTCCATGCCGACAGCACTGGCAAAGCTTTCATTTGAAATCCATCAGCAGGAGAAAAGCGAAACCATAAAAGGTCATAACTGAACTCGGCATTATCGCTGACAGGGCTCGGGGTCATGGCAAACCTCGCTGCTTTCCTTGGAAAACTATGCCCTGCAGCTCGTTTTCCAAGGGAGAGGAGTGCTACAAGTAGAGATATTATTACCCTTTAACACCCTGTAACAAGCATTAACACCCTTCTGCATGTCAGTGCAGGTTTAGGATAAAATTAAACTAGAAAATGCTTGTGTTCTCCTGCAAAACAATGCAAGAGAAACCACCAGGAACAGAAATTTTCTCCTAATGAAACAGCCTCCCTGGCAGAGCAGGGGACACGATGGTCAGGGTTCATTAGCCCAGAGTTTAAATTCACACCTCCCCTGCAATACACACTGCAGATGCTCTCACCACGCTGCCCCTCCTGACAACTCTGACATAAAACTATGTTATTTCAAAACTGCCCTTTGGAGACCTATGGATAAAGCAGCTCAGCACCACCGGTGGCCCAGAGCATCACTTTGTGCTGTTTGGGTAACTGAGGCATAAAAGAGTAAAATGACCTCGCCCAAGGACACGCAGGAGAATGGAGCTGGGAACGAAACCAGAGCTCACCACTCCCACGCAAATGCCCTCAGCACAAGAACATCTCCTTCTGCCACAGCCCTAATGGAACAAACAAATATATAATGCATTCTCAGGAGCCTTTTTCTAAACCATCTGCTCCTGTGCCTGAATCAACAAGCTGTTCGGATTACCCATGTGCTACACCTTAGGTATCTGGTTTGATAATTGATTAAATTAGAGCACACATACCTGTCCAGTGAAAGGCAGAATAAATTTTAGGAATTTTCCCAGCAGGACTACCAGCAGATTAGTTTCTACTGGAGTGAGTTGGGTCCTAGAAACAGTATGTTCATGTGCAGGAGTTGTGATGAATAATTTTTTTATTAACTAAGATATTCCTAGCATTTAACAGCAGGTAAAATACAGGAATTTTGCTGTGAGAAGTCATCATGATATTTCCTTCCCTTTGTCAGAAAAAAAGGTGAAGGTAAATACCAGGAAAAAGTAACTATGCAGAGAGTTCTACTGAAATTTATCCTAAAACAAATGACATCGAAACTAGATGGCCATTCAAGGAATAAACCTGGATTAGTTTACCAGCACTGATGCACAGGGCAATGTAAGCTGATTTTCCTCTACACATTGTTATCTTGCTGTGAAACTGTAGTTTTGATACTTCTACAGCGTTTTGTCACCAAGAATTAGTGGGGAGGCTGAGAATGGAGGTTACTGTCAAACTACAACAGCAGCAACATCAGACATCCCTTCCTTAACTGCTAGTCTAGTTACCATTTAACCATAAAACCAGTGACAAAAATCCTCCAGCAATCCAGAGAAATGTAAAAAGTTAAAGGTTACAGACTGAGTCCACCCACATATTCTTAGGAAATTCACTGCATTCTTGACCAGACTGTAAAACAGGGAATCACATGGATACTGCAAGATATAATTTGATACTTCTCAAAAGAAGCCGCTTCAGAAGCATTCATGTTAGCACTTCTGAACTGCAGTATTCTCTGTCACATGTCTATGGTTGTTCCACTTCACTATCTGCTTCACAGATGTCTGCACTAACTTTTCCAGAGAGGGAACACGGTTTCTGCCCACTGCCGGCTCCACTGAGGCTGAGGGTGAGCACGGAGGCAGATTTCTCAGGCACTCACACAAAATCCTTGTAGGGCCACTGTGAGCTGCTGGTTGTGCTACCACATTTCCTTCTAACAGAGTTTCAGGGCAAAGAACCAATGCTAATACAGCTTGCATATATGTGACTTGTTGAACCAGAACTGAGCCCTTCATAGAAGCAATTATTCATCCTACCATTATATTCAATGGATTTAGTGGTAATCAGGCCTTGTTCTCAGCTAAACTTGTATTTTTTCATTTCTGCTTGGAAAGACTCTGCTCATACAGATTCTGCTAAGAGCATAGAAGTAACAGGTTCCTCACAAAGTAGCTTCTCCATCCCAAGAAGTCAAGTGTGGAATGGAGCAGAGGAGCAGGTATCAGTGAATTCATGTTCCACTCCTGACATGTCTGTGTGCATCATGTTTATGCATGTGCCCCAAAGTACTTGCTGTAGCCCTTCCCAACTGTGCTTAAGGATGCAAAGCACAGTACGTACACCAGTATTTAGAGTAATAAAAGCACCAAAGCTATTAACTTTAGGCCTCTCAGGGTCTAATGACATTGTGCTCATACTTTTGCATATATCTACCATGTAGCTTACCATGATAGTTTCATACATAGATATATACACACAGTGCCACACCAGGAACAATACAAATCTAAAGGATTTATTAAAGACAAACAAGGTAGATAAAATTAGCTTCCAGGTAGGCAGTACATGTGTTTCTACTTCTATATTTAGAAAAGGAAAAGACTTTGCTAATATCCAAAGTATTCACCACACATTGATCATCAGAAATCCTTTGTTTGTTGGGCATGGAAACATGAAGCTATTTGCCCAAAAGCATGAAGAAGTTCGTGGCATAGCTGCAGAACAGAACCCTTCTCCAGTGCCAGACATCCTTGTTGAATACTGAGTTATTTTTTTGACTCTGCCATAGTATCCAGCTTTAGCCAATAGAGAAAACAAGTTCCTTTTTCAAAAGTGGTTACAGATCGGGGTCTATCACATAGCTAAAATGCCCAGAACCATACATTTGAAAAATATGTCCATATACATCAATAAATGGCATGAAAGGAATGAATATTCCTTGCTGTCACTGTAGAGTGAGGGCTCTACCTCTTCTAAATCATTCCTATCTTACACTAAGCTCATCAATGGCTCATTGAACATCTTTGGTAATGCAAGTCTACTTCAATCTGACACAATATCTGCTGTAAATCATTAGCTCACTCTCACATCAGGCCCTTTCAGTCTTGGAGCAGAAGCAAGTTGTGAAATGTCCCTTAAGAGATCACTCAGCAAGGAAATTGCTTATTTAAGAGAGCTAATAATAACAATAGAGAAGGGCTCAACATGCACATTTTGGGACTAGACAATCCTTCAAAAGAAGACGTTGCTTAAATTGGATATCTCACTTCTACTGCAGGTCTCTCAGTATTATTAGTGCTTATACAGACAAAGTTACACAATGAATCAGTGTAAAACTCAAGGCTCAGTCCTTGTGTCTGACTGCTGTGTGCTCATCACCACACCATCAGTGAAAAAGTCCTCTCCAACTTGTCTGCATATCAGTGGTTTTGGTGCTCATACTGCACACTGAGTGTAATGGACACTTTGCTCATTGAAACTCATTACAATTGCAAATGAAAAAAATCCTTAGAATAAACTTGAGCTTCTTTCAAGAGCATCTCTTTCCATGGCCCAAACTGCACCAAATCATACACTACTCAAATGCTTCAAGTGTCAGAACCCCCGTGCAGCTCAATTAAGATTGTAGTTGAAGTCTGAGTCTGACAGTACAAGTACTTACATTTAAGACTTTAGGTGTGAAGTTAAAAGGAGTGCAGGGTATCTTTGCTGCCCTAAAAGTCATTATTAAAAATAATTTCTATAAATTTTACCCAGATAGAGTTTACAATCTAGGATTCAGGGTTTAAATCATAGCAGGAGAGTTACTGATTTGAATCCTGGCAAATAAGCTCAATTCTTTGTCCTCTGGTTGGTTGGAGGTTAAGTCGATAATGTCACTTTTTGTGAAGAAAGGTGTTTGACAACTGTGAGTATAAAACCAAGATCCAGGATGCTCTTAAATATCCTCAGGAAGGTCTTTAGACTTTCTGCTCAAAATAGGAATAGCTGTAAGGTCAGAGCAGATTGTTCAGATGCTTATCCAGTATGAACTTGAATACCTTCAGGGATGGAGACTGCATAACTTTTCTGGGCAACCTGTTCCCTGGCATGTGTTACAGTCCAAATTTACTTTGAGAAATGCTTATTGAAGTCTTTCAGGTGAGAAGCTTGCCCATCAGCATGAAGACTTTGCAACCTACATGGTTGTAAAAGGTAATAATAAAAGAAATACCTCTTTATGAAAGAAACCTATCTTCTCTGTTTTGATTGGCAGGCTTTGGAGAAAAGTACCTTCCAACTTTCATGAACATTTAACACCTTTAAAAGGGCAAACAGCATGAAGGATTTTATCTCAGTAGTAGTATTCAAACACTCTGCCTAGAAGGAAGACATTTTTGCTCCCTTTTCCCATGTTTATGAGTACCCAGATGGAAAAGTGTGCCCTTAAAATGCATGTGTAACAAAACTAGGAGTCTTGAGGCCTTGTCATGCGTTTGGCAGTGCTGACATCAGCGAGATGTCTCACTGAAGAGCTTGGCAACTTTACAAGAGAGAATTTATTCTTTTTGGTTGGAAACAGATAGCTTGTCATCAGCCAAAACACATGGCAAACTCCTGCACATTATAAGGATGCTCTCCCAAAAGCATCTCTGGGAATCCCATTGCTCTCTGGCACGTTTCTTAGGGAAGAGCAAAGCAGGAGGTTGAGATGTAGCTTTATAAGGTTATAGAATGCAAAGAGTTTCCAACCGATTAACTCCAAAGAACATAAAACAGTGACTTATATAATAGTAAGTCAAGGCTCACACAATGACAAGATAACAGGAATTTTCAGCCTAGTTCAGCTAAAATAATCCATTTTGCCCAATAACCTGCTGCAGTTAGCAGCCTGCAGCAGTTGCCTAGGAAAGAGTGAAAGAAGGGAAATGTAAAGAGCAGTTAATCTCCTGCCATTCTTTTAGCCGTTAATCAGCTGTGTTGGGGCTTTGGAGCCAAAAGCTGTACCCAAACAATGTATATGATGATTATTCAAGCACCAGCTTTTCCTGGTGCTCATTTTCACCTAGCTATACTTCTGACCTGCACAGCCACTGTTGGAAGGGGTGGTACAATTTATCTGTGCATCATGTGAAAATTACTGATTCTATTTTCTTTTGTTCTTGAATTCTCTGGCACGTTGCTGGAATCTGCTTGATATTTATACTCATTCATGCAGTTATCTTTTAAGCCACAGACTGGATGAGAGAAATTCATTTCAATAATCAGAAGGCCTCTGTTGACAGTATATATGCGCAAACGAGGGGCATTCACTCTGTAGCAGTGGATGTTGTCCTTGAAAGTGTGACTCTACTATGAAACTGGATTTCTGGAATGAATTTCCAGTCCAGCTTGGGTTAAAAGTATTTTGCCATTGATTTCATTGGAGTCTGATGCTCATCTTTGGCCTTATACCCATGTTTCTTCCCTGCTCACAGTCCCCATGGCTGTGAGGACAGCAGAACCAATGCAGTTACAAGTTGAGACTGGGATGCAGCCCTGCTCGTTGAACTAGAATTCATCCTGGGGGGCTCTGCCCCACCTTATGCCACAACCCCTCTGCAGGCCACAGGTAACAGAGCCCAGAAACAGACCCATCCTGCAGATTACTGTCTCAGCCAAATCACCATCTTTGCTTGTAGAACTTCCCTAGATTTCTGTGGGAACTCTGCTGTGCATCCACACCAAGGTGGGTTTATCAGCCCTTTCAGAGCTAGATGCCACAGCTCTAGATTTTGGCTGGCACTCAAGCTCGCAGGTCTAGAACTCAGCCACAGGTTTATCTGCAAACATACTGCAGTCTACACCCACGTGCAGCTGTCCACAGCCTGCTGCAACAAACCTGACAGCCTGGAAGTGGCATCTGACAAAGCCTGAAGCTCAAAGTTATGTGTGTAAAAGTCCACATATGAAGTTTTCCGTATTCAAACCAGAGTGCCAATATTCACTGCCTTCTGTCAGTGCCAAACAGTAGGCAATGGTAGGAATTTCAATTAAAAGGGCAAAATCTCCCTCCCCCAAGCAACAGGATGTTTTACAAGCTAAGAAAAACTACCTCAATCTTTCCTGGACTAACAGTTTTAAAATTTGCAGCCTAGGAAACATCTGGATGCTGTAAACATTAAACAGGAAAAACAAGTGGTATCTAACAAAAAATGGAGAAAGGAGCTCTTTTTATCTTTTGGGTGAATTTATTTTTTTTTAAGTGTGAGCTACTTTATAAGTCCATGTGGAATAAGTCATTTTTCAAAATAAACACAGTATAGACCTTATGAACTTGCTTATAGTGCTTATCACAATGTCACTACCCCATCCAGATACATTTTTAATATAGGTTTTTTATTTCAGTCTTCTTATCTGATTATTTTATTTAATTTGCTGCATATCATTCTATGCAATTGAAGTCTGAAGAATGAGTATATATATAAAATATTATTATGGACTTACCAACAACTGTAAGGTTGACTTGTGCTTGTCTGCTGCCAAGTTTGTTCTCCACAACGAGGGTGTAACATCCACAGTGTTCCTGCTTTGTTGATGATATTGTTAGCTTGCTGCTGTTTTCATCATTCTCAATTTTAATATATTCATTTTCTTTAATCTACCAAATAAAAAAAAAAAAAGAAGAGATAAATTCCTTCATATATGAAAAAGTGCTATCATATTGAGCATTATCTGCAGATAACTCTCTTACAGGAGTCAGTGTGTGCAGCTGGAAAACTGCGTAATGAACACAAAGCATCTAGAAATGCAGCAGAACTTTTTCCTGACTCCAGTCCTGCACAGGCAACAGGGAGCATTCATGTTGCTGGGACCCCACTAAGGACCAGGAGTTTCACTTTCTAACTTCTCTTTGCTGAAAGTGCAAACTGTGTTATTGCCAAAAGAACAAAGTGGTCTCAGGTATCTCACAGAAACCACAGTGGACCAAGGGTTTAGCCTGAGTTCATTTGCCCTTATAGAGGCCCAATGTGCCAATCATCCCTAGCTGTGACTCTGCCCTCTTGTCTTAACCAGCCTCATTCTGTACTTCCACAAAACCCAGGATAACAGTTTCTTGTGTTTGAACAATGAAAGATGATGTTGCCAGAAACAGAGATGTAGTGCTACAGCTGTGCAGAGAGACATTCACAGAGGAGACTGAGCTTTCCTCCTGAAGCGCTTTTACTTTCTACAGAAACAAAAATCAAAATCTCTGCTGAATACCACAGGCATATTATGAAGTAGCTTTTAATTGAAACAAAGCAGCCATAGCATAAATGGTGGAGGTGACTTAGATTTTAATCAATATTAGCTTGAGACATGACAGATTATTTTAAAAGCTCCTAATACTACACTGCAATTATAGAAGCTGTACACTGTGTTCTTATGAAACAGACAACATAATGTCAATGCCCTTCTTCCTCCCACCACTTCCTTCTTAGATAAGTGACTCTTCCAAGTCATTCTCAGAATTTCATTAAAAATAAAGGTTATTTAGTTTGCCTTATCTTATCTCATATATCCAGAGAATAAGAAATTAAAAGTTTAAGAGCAGGACTTTCCCTGCTCTTCCCTCAACTGAGATAGACCACGTGCCCTGCTGTATGCCCAAAAGTAACCTGAGATTCTCCTACAATAACTCGAATAGAAAGTTAGCAAATGGGATTATGTAGGATTACAGTTTAAATGATACTGAAAGTTGCTCTGCTCTGCCTCCATACTTCTGAGATTCTCAGCTGCCATATGTGTTTTGTTTCATTAGAATCAGTCAAAGGCTTATAGCAGAACTAGATCTGCATTATGCAGAGAAAGCCCTGAAAGGATGCAGAGAAAGCCCTGAAAGGATGCTCAGTGGCTTGCAGTGGCTGTGGGGAACAGAGGCCGGATCTCTGTGTTCCCTGGCTTTGAAAGGCTTTCCCCTCTTTAGCTGAGCACAGCTCCAGCATCCCTGCACTACACTGCCCTCACATACAGCAGAATGGGTCACAAATTCGTGACATTCCCTTTTTTTCAAGCAGAATATACCTGTGAGTGGCTCTCTTGCACTCCAGCAAATGTGAGGAAGGAACATGGGGAGGACAAGTTCCTCTGCATGCAGCAGTGGCAGGGCTGAAATCACAACTCACCACTCACTGGATCTGCTCAAATAATGGCTAAGAATAACTCCATACAAATTGTTAAATCACTTGGCTGATTTTCACTTTTAGGATTGTGAATGGAAGAGAGCTGAAATCAACCACGTTTATAGAAGAGGAAGAAATCCAAGAATAAAACAATATGTGGTAGAATATAAGTGAAAAATAAACAAAATAATGGTGCAGCACAGGACACAGTAACTGGCTCCCCATTTAAGTTAATAAATGAGAGACTGCTGCCCTCACTTGTCCTCCTACAGTGTTTGGTAACCTTCCTGAAGTTTTTTGTCTTTTTGATCTCATTCAGCATAATGAATCATATAAAAAATGTTATGTAATTTTAATGTGTGATTTTGCAATACTTTACTTTGTCTCACAGTGAATAACTAAAAGGAAAGTTTAAAGATGTAAAAATAGCATTTTACAAAGGAAAAAATATGTCAATCACAGATTATGGATCTGATAATATGGGCATTATATCTTGTATATAAAAAAGGCCTTAAAATCTATGTAAATAAGATTATTGTATTCAACAATGAACTCAGAATTCTGCACAAACCAGAAACTTACTTTTGAGGAGTCCATTTAACCTAAATGTTAAGACAGAGCTTAAGAAAACTGAACACTGAACGTCACTGGAGCTTCTGCAACCTATTTTTTGTGGAAAGGAATAGTTAACTCCACTCTTGAAGCTAAAGAATTTTAAGAAAATATAGGAGGAAAAAAACCTCACCCTTTTCCCTAAAGCAAGAGGTTATTTGGAGTTAGCAAGGATGGACTCTGGAATACCCTTTGCACTAGCAAACTGTTTTGAATTCTTTCAATTAAATGCTGACACATCTGGATCTAGAGTCTAAACTTCCTTCTAGGAGGAGATGTTTTTATTTATGTTCTATAGAGTGCACAACAAGTTCAGAGGGAAGTAAACAGAACAGCAGCTAGAGCACATATTTATACTTGCTCTGTCCTCACGTGACACTTCATCTTCCAGTCTGAACTTGCATATGAGGTTATTTCATTTAAAGTGGTTTGATTCCAAGTTGTTTCATTAAAGCAACTCTCTTTAGAAACTGCCCTGACAGACACATGTAATGTAGTTTAAGGATATTAATTCAAGTAGAAGGAACTTTAAATCTAGAGGGGTAGAGGGGACTCATGGCATGGATTGCTCTTGTGCAATGGTGATATTTGTGTTGTAATAAAATTTACTCAAGCTTTTTATATGGCATTTTGCCCCTCTGACATAATTTTGGGCTCAGCACCAATGAAGAAGCCATTTTTGAAGGAGAGAAATGTCTTGTGACAGATATTTTTCACATACCTATATCCTTCCTTCCCTTCACCTATCCTTGAATTACATGGTCTAAGACTTTTCACAAAGAAATTATCATTTGTTATAGGAGGCAACAGGCAGCAAAGGGTTTAAACTGTAGCAAGAAAAATTGGAGTTTGGCATCAGGAAGAGAATTTTACCACTATGGATATTTAAGCACTGCAATAATTTGCTAATGAAGGCTATGAAATCTTCATCAGTGAAATGTGTTCATCAGAGGTGAGGAAAATATCTGTAAGGAATGACATGGACTCTGCCCATTCCTCAGGAAGGGAGATGGACAAATGGAGATGGTCATTGGTGTTCCTTTCCAGGTCTATTTTTTCAATGATTGTTAAAACAAACCAGAAATGCTTTACCTCCTTACGGAATTTCATCCAGGTGCAAGTTATGGGTGCTGTTCCCACCACCTTGGCAAACAGTTCCACTGACTCACCGGCACGGACTTTTCTGTCTTCTGGGAACTGAGTAATCTGAGGAGGAGCAGCTGATGGGGAAAATAAAATAAATAAACTCTCTCTTTCATTTTTCTTAAAATTCCAAACACATACATCCCTCAGCTCAACTGTTTCAGAGCAGCATTGGAAATCCAGATCAACCTGTTGTTTGCAATAAAATGTTAATTCTAGTGGAGTGAAGCAATAACAATCTATCCACTCAAAGTTTGCTCTTGCCAGATGAAGGTACAGATATCCAAAGTACAAAACTAGTTAGACCTACCACCAGTTCCAAATAGACAGCTTATGAAACTTTTGGGGTGGGTTTGGTTTTGGGGGGTTTTTTTTCAGAAAAACTTCTGGTTTTTTCCTTTTGCACTTTGTATTTTTGAAGAGTGGCTCCAGCTAACTTCTTACCTATTTTCATGTGCTGAGGGAGTCTGCAAACCTGCTCCTGATACCATCATCAGCATTCCAAAAATTTAAGATACATGATCTACCAATGAAGATTCTGGCTTCAGTAGCCAGATAAATGTTACGTGGGACAGAAATGTCAGGAGAGACAAGGAAGGAAATCGATGTCTTTCTCCATCACACTAAATTTTTCCAAGAGCAATGACTTTTAAACTGTGCAGTCCCACCCATACTCCTCTTCTTCTGAATCAGACAATCCTCCTCCTCTTCCCTCTCACTCTCTGAGTATCAATAGATGGCAGAACATCTCTTCTGGTAATAGTGCTCCTTCCTGTCTCTCAGCTGTGATACCCCTGGTAGCTGCTGGGGACAGACACCAGAAATACCACAGGCCAGACAACTCCAAAGTGAAACCTGTACTTTTGTTTAAAAGAGCAGCACAATAAAGAAAATATTTGTGTGTGTGTGTGTACTGGAAGGGAAGGGGACAGATCTGAGGACATACTGACAGACATGGCAAAGGGCACTCCCTAATATTAGAATGACCTCACTGCCAAATACAACCTTCCTTTCCAAAGCACGGGACTACTGGGCATGAAAAAAGTGCTTTCTTTTCCTTTTCAATGTAATTCAAACAAAGCTGGTTTCCTGTCTAACTCCAGACTTTTTCTTTGAAAAGTTTTTTTTCAAAATATCTGAAGGAAACTGGGCTGAGGCACATATCTGGTGTAGAAAACAGCTTGAACAGTTTACAAGCCCGACAGAGTTTTAAGCCACTGAAAGCAGGTTCCTATAGAGGAACTTTCCATGTAACTTTAAAGCTAGCTTTGCCCAGGAGCCTGCAAACACATGAACAGGCCACCACAATGCCAGTGATGAGGAAAAGCAGAATCTATCACCTCTTCTGTGGTAGCTGCTCATGCATTCTATGATAGACAGAAAGATCTGTTTCACAGAAGGCCAGGGCGTGTTGTGGATGTACAAAAGGGCATGAGTAACACACTCCTGCTGATAGTTTGTAGGATCTTGCTATAATTGATTTGATACTAACTTCTTTTGGTGCTCATAATTTAATTCATAGTATGGTATAACCCCATAAACAACTTTGAAAAGGGACTTACCGTTTAATCACATGCAAAAAAACTTAGTAGGCAAACAGCTGTACTTGGAAAAGTGGGTGACAGGTGCAACAAATTACCTGCTTTTGGAGGAGTCTTTGGAGCTGGTTTCTTCTTCACTGTTGCTTCACCTGGTTAAAAAAATTGAACAAAACCAAATAAACAAACCATGTTAATTCAATGAGCCTTGCAAGCTACCAGATGAACCACAAACATCTATACCAAGGCTCTGTTGGGACTTGAAAATATAGTATGTTCTTCCAACATATTAAAGTCAAGGATTAAAAATACTTTCTAAAACAACATTTATTATCCTGAATGATCCTCAGAATATTCACAACTGAAGCTGAAACTTTTAAAAGAATCAGAGAAATCTGCTATACATCTCCTATGATCTGTCATACTCCATTCCTTATAGCAGCTTAACTGGGTGGCATGAAGACAAGATTCATTTCATACTGAATTTTTGTTCAGATTTCCAGAATAATCAGTGCTGAATGTGCTCAGTTAAAACTGGGGTAGTTAACACCACGTATTGCTTCTCATACCACTGGTGAGCTAATAAAGAAAGAGTGATATACCAACAATAAATACTAGCATCACCACTCTGCCTCATCCTCTGCCCTAAACAGGGACAGCTTTTTGCTATATTCACAAAAAAAAAAAAAAAAGGGCCATGGCAACAAAAATCTAGCTTAGAACTTATAAAGAAGACAGTGTTCTACAAATTGTGAATGGCAAGTAGAAACACAGTAGAGAAGACAGCTATAGGTAGAAAATGGCTATTAACTCTTTCACAAAACAAGAACTAGAGGGCACACAATTAATTCACCAGGCAGCAGGCACAATAGAAATAGAAGCATTTTAAAATACAACATGCATTATCTGTGTTCACAGACACGTAACGTTCACAGAAACATAAACAGGTTCAAAAGGACAAATTCAGAGGAGTTAGGTCTGGTGGTCACCACGTAAAGTAGCAGTTTGGATGCCTTCAAACCACTGATTTCCAGGAGTGGAGGAGCTCATTCGTTTTTGAGCACTCTCTGTTTGTCTGCTATCCTAAGCATCCTTGTCAGAGGATGATCTCTGCTGTGACAGAACATCCTTATTTTCTTATATAAGCTCAAGTAGGCAGCTTGATAGAAGTAGTCTGGCTTTTAAGATGTTACTGTCTCCAAGGGAAGCAGTATGTGCTAAGTGCTTTTGAATATCTGGCAGAATAACACAGGTGGCTTGTGATAGCCATAACAATCTAAGAAGTTTTGAATTTTTTGGTTATTTGATTTATTAACTTTATTTCAAATTAGAAAGTCAATGAGCAGCAATAAAATCCCCCCAAATCCACCAAGCCGATAAAACCAGGGTTTTTTTATTTTAACCCTTTTTGCTGCAGCAAACAGAGCTGATACCCCAGAACACATCATCTGATGCCCCGTGAAATCACTGTGGGAGTTTAATGCTATAGCTCAAGCAACAGACAGGTATGAAGATGGATTTTAAGTTTTAGAGTAGTTTGACATAGTAGGTGGTGTGCTACAGGTTATGAAAAGACCAAGTGATTTTAAAAATATGTAAGTTTAGCTGTCAACACCAGTGTTTAGTCAGTTCATTCTGGAGAATAAATATTTCACTATGCAGTGAATACAGAAAAAGTTTTTTGCCACCTTCTTTTTTATAAACTTCTATTTTAAAGTCATTTTCTCTCAAAGTATGCTTAGCATTTATATGTTCTGTCTTTACTGATTTTGTAGGAACCAGAAACACAACAATGGAGAGGTAGGATATTTTTGCAGTACTTATGGCTGAGTCAAAAGGAATAGTTGGATATTTCCTAAGGAAGCCTTCCTTTGATGACTGTCAGCTCAACAGACCTGGTTACAGGTTTAGATGAGAACTTGTGAGGTGTTTATCCTGGTGAAACTGGGCCACCAGGGCATGAGCTATGGATCTGTCCTGCCATATCTCCCATGGGGACTTCACCCTCTTTAAACTGAGGCCTTCAAAGAGCACAGCTGTGATTAAAGGGGCCCATTACTCTTTGGGGCAGCAGAGTGATGTGCCCTGGCTGCTGTAGTAAGTGACAGCAAATACAGCTCCACACCCTCTTTCCTGCCCAAGCTGTATGAACAAAAGCAACACGTGATTTGTCATTGCACGGTCAGGCTCTGAGCTGAAACTCTTATTTCAGGCTGCAGTCATATTACATGCCTGAAACTACTTCTATTATGAGGTGCCATCTGGAAGAGCTGTAGAGTCTGGTCTATCATCTGCTCTTAAACATCCCTATTAATGCAAATAATCCATTAGTTACTCATTAGATGCATAATCCCATGTAAACTAACTCAGTTATATGATTTAAAAACATGTAAACATTTTTGTTTGTGTGTGTGCTGTATTTAGAGAAATGCAGATTCTCTGCTTTTCTCTAAACTGAGAATGAAGTGGCTGTTGGGTCTCTCCTCAGAGCTGCAATGGCTTTTAATACAAGCTACAGTGACACAAATTTGACTGCCTCCACACTCCACTAAGCCTGATATGCACAAGAGAAGCAACAAGAAAGAAAAAGTACCATTTGTCAAGTGCCATCTTGGGTTGCAGATTTTTTGTCACTATTTTTCAGAAATGTTACTGCAGACAAACAGGAGGAAAAACAAATTCCTGAATCCAGCATGATTTTCACTCAGCTACCACCTCCTGGCCTACACTGTGTATTTGTTGCAGTACCTTAGTTAACAAGCAAAGTGCTGGTGGAGTCATCACACTCTCCCAAGGTTAATGTTTCACACTGATTCTTAACATCTCTAGGGCTTTTTTCCTCCTGGCTGACAATGTAATTCTCTGCCTTTGCACAAGACATGCACAGAATGGACATCTACACACTCAGATACCCCTCTCATTTTTCTCTGCCTACCATCAACCACTCAGTTCATCACAGAAGGGATCCCATTGGCATAATTTGTTCATTCACAACTACAGTCAGTGACACTCAATTCATCACATGAACAAGTACAACGATTCTACACATGCCAGGATGTCTAATGAACCACTAGGTATTACATTTACCCTGTAAGGGGAATCATTTCATGGTAACCCTCCCAGCCCTGGAATAACCAAGGGCGATGCTTAAGCCAGTTTAAAAGACTCCCACCTCAATGAAGATTTTCATAGCAGCAAAGCAGAGATCATGAACCCATCACTTCATTCAAAAGGTACTTCTCTTTGCATGTAAATACACATTTTTTGTTTCAACTTTAGTTTTTACCCACCAGGACATTACATTCACTTAACTGAGGAGATCCAGACTGTCACTGGGCTGTATCAAACCATGCAGATTGCAAAGGGTTGCTGGGAGGTCTGGCTGAATATCCTGTTTGGCAGACGCCAATGGCCCTGAGCAGAAATGAAAGGCAGGGGCAGGGTAGGAGGGGATGAGCACAAGGACGGGTCTCTGGCTCTGTGCAGCTGACTCCTAACAGTGTTTTTTCATAGATTTTCCTTAGGAATAACAGCTCATTGGATGCATCTTTTTGAAAAGCAACTTTTGTTTCAAAAGCTGCTGGAGACAGTGAAAAAATCTAATAACCAAAAGTTGACAAGGTCAAATGACTGTTTTCATTAAAATACTTGAGCATTTTGGAAATATTAGTTCATGTCTGCTCCTGCTGCACCTTTTTCTTTAAAGATGGTTTGTCTCTCTTTGGATATTTACGTTGAAACAGGCTGAAGCTGAAAACCAGCCTGGAAGAAAAAGGACTAGTATTCCCTGCCTTCTAGAAACAACTTAACATAAACATTAAAGGACTGATATTTACATAACTTTATAGGCAGGTTTGCCTCTTAGGGAGCTTGTGCTTGAGTGGGGAGACATAAAGTAAAAAAGGGAAAGACCCCATCCAGGCTGAGAGCTGTGGGATATTTGGTTGTGCTCTTCCTTTCCCTGATGGTGTATTTGTGAGAACAGATATGTTCAGAGCCTCTGTCTTTCTTTTTTGCTTCCCTTTTTTGGAATTTTACTAAAAATAGGCATAGCCCTCCTCTGAAATGGCTCTCTGCACAACTTGCTTCATAAAGCATGAAGTAAAACCCAAGATCTGAAAAAAACATCAGTACCCAAGACAGTATTTCCAACCAATCCACAATTCTGAGTGTCTTCCCAGAGGGACATGCCTAAAATTATGTGCATGTGCTCTGTAGAGATGGATTTCAGCACCTGGTAAACAAGTACAGTTAATACCTAGCTCTGTTAACATAAGGAACAAGACATATCCCTGCTTCTGTCTGCTCATGGAATAGCCTCATTTTAGCTCAGGATGGGAGCAGGGCTAATGACACTCTAAAATACTACAGACACATTGGAAACGTTTTCCCCTTGTGCAAAACATGTCAAGGTTTCATCTTCAAGAGAAAGTGAAAAGAGAAGTCATGTCTTTCATGTGTCAGACACCATGGTAAGAAGAATATTTATGGAAAATTTATGGAAAACCAAGAATCAAGTATCTGCTCCATCTTCCCCACCTCACTTGAATCCTTTGGACTTACAGGATATTATATTATGAGGTCTCACTGTCCCACATGTAAAAGAACTTCAGTGTAATCTCCTTTAGACCCTTCTGGGGATGGATATCAGGGTCTGAATCAAAGGTGACTGTTGTCTGTAAAGCTTCACTACTCCCTGCTTATGCCAGACAGCATAGAATGACTGACAGCTAAAAGTGCAGAAAAAATAAAACAGTTGGCCTTGTGGTCAAGGCAACGAACTACTTGTTCTACCCTTGCTTCTGTCACAGACTTAGCTGATGGTACAAAACCTTATTACAGGTATCAGCACAGAGAGGGTGAAATACGAGAGAGATGATGGCTACAATTGTAGCAGAAGACAACACACTTACCAATTTATTAATAAATTCATGAACCTATGCTGATTGCTAGAGAGGAAAATGACAGCCATAATGCACTAAACAGTAGTAGCTTGAAAACTTCATCAAGGTTTGGAAGATTTAAAAGTTTTGCTCCATTGCTTCTCAAAGAGACAATTTCTCATATTGTTTCCAAATAACTCTTAAGTATCTAAGTACAATAAACCAGAAAGCAACTCTGATTAAATGTGATGACAAGCAGAAATTAGAAAACTAAATTCCATACACATCAGTTGAGTTTGTGTGCTTCAGAAGAGTTTTTAAAAGCTTTTATTTCCTTTTTCATTAAAAGCAACTGTCATTTTGTTGCAACATCCCATATTTAGTTTCTAAATCATTCAGAGATTGTTCTCCAATTGAAAAAAACTCAGCCTTTTCCACCTCAAAATAAAAATAAAACGCAGGAAATACTCAATTTTGCATTCCAGTCACAAGAGAGCAAGCATATATTAGGTTCAATACTGTGATATGGTACACTGAAATAACTTAGTATTTGAAAACAGCTCGGGTGGAGGAATAAACAACTCCACAGCAGTTTAGTGGCAGAGTGCTTGAGCAACTTCTGCAATTAAAGCAAATCTGAGCAGTGCAGAAAGGATCCAGAATCAAACAGAGCTTATAAACAACCAGGTCATGTGTATTCTGCTAAAAGCTCTGGTGGGAGCAAGACAGCAATGTAAGTTTCTTAAATATAGATTTAATTTTCACCTTTCTCATGTCCTGCAAGAACATCTACAATTAGATGCCAAAAAGCTGTGCCTACGTGTGTGGAAGAGGAACATAGGAAAATACTGTCAGGACATCTGTACATCCAGGAGCTCCAGATGGTGTCAGTGGGAAAAGCTAGGTGCTATATGCTTTCTGAACATTAATTAAGCCAATGAATTTAGGTCTCTGTTTTATGGAGAAGAAATTTGGCTCAATGCTTCTATGACATGCCTCAGATCTGCAATTTCTGCTGGGTGACTTAACTGGAAATGAATGATGCCTCTTCAGGTCAGGGCCACATTGCAAAAACTATTCCTTTTCTTTCCATCAGACAGCCAATAAACATTCCTGTCCTCTTTTGTCAACATACAGATATGTAGGATGGACTGTATGAAAATCCTGTTCTGTGCTAACATTAACTAAGAAACTGCCAGTACAGTGAGAGCTGTGAAGTGACTTGGCAGAGGTTCAAAATGCACACCCAGCATTAGTGGGACTGGGCAGAGCTGGGTACTCAGGGGAAGGGATTTGGACAACAAATTAGTGTTTCTTCACTGCTCACTTTATACATTAGTAACTCAGTTTTCTTTTTGTCTGTGGTGCAGCTCACCTTCAGTCTCACCAAGTTAAATCTGACATTGCCTTTTTTCCTTCAGCCCAACGTGGCTGTTTGGCCTTGTGGCACCCCTGGGCCATGAGCCCAAGGAATGAAAGCAGCACCTTTTGTAATTCAGAGTCTCAGAGAAATCCTATTTAGGTCTTAAAAAAAGCTAATGGCAATTTGGTTTACATATACTGAAAGAGGAATTTTCAGCTTCTCTTAGGAAAAAAAGATTAATTTGTCCTTGAAAAGTTTGGTCAGAGGCTTCACTGACAATGTAATTCATATTGTTCCAACACACTCAGTACTTGCACTCACTGTGCAGAAAATGTCTTGGATCTTGCAACAGGCAGGAGCAGAGCAGCATGAGCCTTCTGGGGAATGAATGGAACTGAGGGAACTGGCTTGGACAGCCTCAGTGACCCTCCAAAGCATCTCAGACTATCCCAGGGGCCAAGAGGTCAGGAGCAGCACAGTCACCAGATCACAGCTGCTAACCAGTGCTCTTATTCTGCAATTAAATAACATCTCTGACCCAATCAGTAACTTCCTTAGCAACTGAGTTCTTCACTTAGAAAGTGGCAAGTTTTCTACTTGGGACAAAACATCTGACATGAAATGAAGAGTTTGAAACATTTTACATTAATCAATGACATGTTTCATATTCTTTTCATAGAATGGAAATCAACAGAAACCTGGAAGTGTTTACTGGCTTAGTTACATATTATCTAAACTGGACACATTAAGTTTAATGTTTTAATGACTTTTCTTAAAATGGTGTTTGCAGACTTGGGTTCTCTGACAAAACTGTTTATTGAAGAGTAAATAACAGAACTGCATGTTAATCACTTGGCCACTGACTCATAATTTTACCATGGTAATTAATACTTAGAATTCCTCCCACTATGAAAAAGAATAAATTGGGATGATAAGGAGTCCTGTCGAACATATTTACTTTCATGGCACGTTGTTCCAGAGATGCCACTGCTCAGCCTTGTATTCAAGTACAAATAATGTTAAAAATTCAGATCAGGGAAGATAACAGTGCAACTTCCCAGAGGATTTGATCTGGACAGTGTCACTGGTGACATTTTATTAAGAACCACCAGCAGGAGAACACAGTTATTTAAACAAAATGTGTTTGACATGAAATCAAATGTTTTACACAGTAGCAGATAAAAAAGATTTAAATCAGCAAGGTACCAGATACTACTAAATAACTTGAGGGTGGTGTGTGGAAAAAGTTGTTTTTCTTGATGTAACTTTATTTTTAACTGAATAGAAGAACTTATATTTGTGCAATCCAACTCTATGCTGGGCCCTCCCTTCAATGTATGTGGTCTAGATACGAGAACAGAGGGTTTAGGAACTGTTACTCAGATGAGAGAATCCAGGATATCCTGTTAGGTTTTCATACCAATGATTATGACAGGTGATAATTGCTATTTCTTAATATTTACTGAAAGTAGTGCTGTGAATTAGCCCTACAAGAAAACATTGGGCATTTCTTTCCAAACACTTTAATCCAATGCTTAGATTTATGAGGGTTATTTTCTAAAGCATTAAAGCTATTTCTTTTCTCAGTAGCAAGAATTGGGATACAGTTTCTTCCTACTATAGTAAAGTTATGTTGCAGGGCTCAGCCATGGTAAAGTTTAAAAAATAGCATCTAGCTGCTGTAATGTGCTTTTTTCATCAGCAAATCTTGAAAAAGGCTTTTAAAAATGCTTTTGGAAATTATTGGGATGTCACTTAAATAAATCTGTAGTATTTTTGATATTTCATGGGAACTAATCATAAGACTGAGACTCAGGAAAGGGATTCCAGACTTGCAAATGGATGTGCCCGATCCCAGGCTAATTACTTTTGTTTTGGCCCTCAGCTTAAGACACATTAAGGACAACAACATATTTGAAAGTGTGGAGTAGCAATAGATTTTTTGGAAAAAGAATATTTATTTATAAACCTTAAAATATTTATTTGCTCTTAAAAATCTCAAGCAGCACTTTGATTTTTCCAGTTTGTTGTGACAAAAGCATTTCTTTAATAGCACTGAAGATTTTGCCAGTGGCTTTGGTAATTGAATTAAGCAATTCCCTTTAAGCTTATTTTGAAGTAACTTCTAATTTCAAAGGGAACTGGGCACCTAAATCTCTTCACAGCAGTTTCAAAGCTCCCTGGAGGGATGTTCGAGTGGTGAGAATTTTTGGCTCAGTGTTTCTGCTACAGGGCAGGGCTGTGTCAAACTAGAAGACCCTTATATTACCCACTGATTGTTCTGGCAGTGCACTGAGTATGCAGTATGGTAAATAATGAAAGGTTCCAATTTTCCACTGCCTCTTTTAGTCTTTTGTATCTGCACAAAAGAAACACAACACTTTCTTCTTCTAACTCAGTACCATTCGACATGCTCCGAGCAAAGGCACAAGCGACAAAGCCCAAGTCAGTACAGTCAGTGAAGAACGAACCAGTTCCAGAGCTGCCCTTCCCACCTTCTTCCTTAGGGGTTTTTCACCCAGATTTAAGAGTGGATCTGTTTATTAGTGTCAGAAACTTTGCTATTTATTCTATTTGTCATTAGAGAGTTGCATAATTACTACTAAACACTGTTGACAGAATATTCATAGAATCGTTGGGTAGGAAAAGACCTCTGAAATCATCAAGTCCAACCCTTGGTCCAACTCCAGTCCATTTACTAGATCATGGCACTTAATTGTAAGCAAAAAGAAATACATTGTAATGTCCCTAATTTGCTATCATGGGAGCAATCTTTCTGCTGTGAACACTCCAAGCATCCATTCACAGATACTGGTGATCACTAAATGATACAAAGCTGCCTTCACAGATGTTCTGAGAATAACTGCTTATTCTACACCAGAATCCAGTATATATTGCATATCAAAAGAACCAATGTCCCAAATTCTACTTATTATTGGATTTCTGTAGCTTACAAAACCCAAGCTGCCAGTACTGAAATAATGTTGTCAGAATGAGCAATCAAATTACCTGGGTCAGCAACTACTCTCACAGTGAGACAAATTCTACAGCTTAACATACTGACAACATTCTTTCTTTTCCACGAAAGGAAATGTATTGATCTTTGCTTTCAGGAATCTGAAGTTAATTACTTTCCTGAAGGTTTCTACCAGGGCAAGAAAACCCCAAGGATCACTTATAATTTATTTGAAGAGAGAAAATGTTGACATAGCTGCTGACCATGAAATTTGACTTGCACTTCCTTACAGAAAGTGGAAATTATAGATCCTTTGCCCTGAAAAGTATATATAAAAATGACAGAGTATATAGTTTCTGTACCCCATAGAGAGTATATACTGTTGTGACTGAATTCTCTATTCAAAATTCAGAATTTATTCAGTGCCATTATTAGGATTTTTTGTTCTCTATTTCTTCAGTATCATTCTGTACACTCTAGTTGTCATTACAACTCTTGGTGACTTGACATGGCAACAAAGACTAAAAGAGATCAGAGTAAAAATGCATCCCCTAATTAGATTGGGACATCTTAATTGACAGCCATTCTCTATTAACCTTCTTTTCAAGAGAAATACAGTAAAGATGCACAAATATCTGACTTAAGCCCATTTTCATTCAGATAATGAAACTTAAAATCTCCACATCTGATAAGGATTTCAGTATAAATCGAAACTGGATCAGTTTTGTATATTTTTACCCCTTACAAATGTACAAATAAAACACTCATTTCAGGCAGACAAAAACCTAAAGTCCTCAGAGACTGAGATGTTAAAAGCCACCTGTGAAATCTCTGCAGTCAAATCCTTTTAAAATTAAATATATATTTTTCAAACATTTTCCAAAAACTCCTCCAAAGCACAGTTGCCCAACATTCTTTCTGATTACCTTGATGTTTTCTGTGCAACAGGAAAGAGGTATTTTGAAAAAAGAGCTTATGAGAAGTTCAAGAACTTGAAACACTGGTAGGATATGCCATCCTTAAGAAAACCATTCCCCTTTATCTCAACCTTCTTTTCCCAACCATTTCTGTAGCCAGAGCAGATAGCTTCTGTTTTGCTACTTATGTCCAATTTTCACTAAAATCAAAAGACAAGCAAGGTCATTTATCTGCATACTCAGACTTAGTTTCCAACTCACACTTTCTCCTGGGAAAGCTGCAATGGGCAACATTGCTGAGAGGATCAGAGGAAATGTGTGTGTTTGTGTGCATAGTAAACACTACCCAAAACACTATCCCGTGGAGATTTAAATGGCTTTAAAATTTCCTTTTCTATTGATGTTCAAGAACAAAATGATTGTTCCTAATGGCTATGATTTCCAGCATTTGAAGCTCAGGTGCAGAGGTGGAGCATGTCAGTGTGACCCTTCCCACACCCCCAAAAGAGTGGCTGGAGGGAGAGGTACAATCCTGAGCCAGCACCTCAGAAACAGCCAAGGGCATAGATCTATGTAAGTGACCATTTCAGAAGCACACTTATTACCTGTGATCATCAATCAATACAAAACTGCATTGACTCCTGCTGAAAGTAGCTGAAAATATTCATGCTGGAAGATCATAGTTTCTTTTTTATTTTTTGAGAGAGCTGTATAAAATATTTCATGTTTCCATTACACCATGTCTTTGCATTTTTTTCAGGAACTGTCATGGTGGACATTTTAGATAAACAACTCTCAAAGTCCAGTTTTGATTTAAGAGATATTTTTATCCCATGGACACTTAATTTCAAAAGTGATAGTGGTGTTAGGAATTTCTAAACTGACCTTAATATGTT
>JAOXXN010000102.1:28597466-28629863 GCA_026770055.1 Myrmophylax atrothorax
ATTTCCCGCACTGGCATCCAGCTGGCCAAGCTCCTGGCTCCTATCTGTGATGCAGACTGAAATTTATGCCTCTCTATTTTGTATCCCATGGGATAAAAAAGTACTATGGAGTATTTAGCTGTAATAATTTTTAAAGAAACTCAGTGGCTTGGAGTGTTAATTTCCTAATCTAACTCAAATTGTCTAGGAAAGTGCAAATATGTACTTGTGTCACAGTCAAGTTTGAAAACGGGAAGTGGGTTGACCTGGAAAATATTGACTACAGATACAATGACAAAAGGAAAACCAAGGGAAAAACTCATGAGTTTCAGAGAATAAAAAAATGTCAAATGTAATTGCTGCTAATTGATAGAACATTAAGGAAACCAGTGTAAGAATCCTACTGTCATGATGCATGAGATTAGACATTTAACTGGCAAATATATCTGTGTAAAGGTAGCTTCCTAAATCTTTACTGAAATACTTGCGATATCTCACATGATACTGCTTTTAATTATTGCTATATTACATTAATGACATTGATTTAGGAAGGGTTAGAGCTGCCAAAATAAATTCCTCAAGACGCTGACAATAGGAAATCATCGCTCAGTCTAAGTGGATTTCCTCTGTGATCAGACTAGGCCAAAGTTATAAAGTATTTTAATCTATGTTGTAGAAGTAGTCATAAATTATTATTGATAAATTCACAGATGCTAAAAAGAATGTTGGAAAGGAAAAAGACAGAAAGAGAGAGAAAACAGGGCAGTCCTCATATACAATCTCATTTACTTGCTAAGCTGAGTCCTACTCTCTCAAAGAAAATGGGGCTCCAGACAGTGAAGTGACAAGCATCCATGACAGCAAGGGATGCTGTATATTTGGGGTTTAAGGTTTAATAGAGACATACCAAACATGAGCTCCGATGCTGTAAGGCAGGAAGAGGTCCAATGACCATCAGTAAAGAAAGCAATGGGAAGGTGACCTCCATCTCACTGATGCTCATCTGACACATGGTTCTGCTGCCTATTTTCTCAATAGGATAATAAACCAACCAACAGCAACTGGAGAGGAGGTATCAAAAAGAAAACAACACAAAAAGCAGCTGCGAGCCTCTAAGGGCTCAATGAACTGCATCATGGGGAGAAAGTCAGTAAGAGCTTGATTTGTCAAGTTTCAAAAAAAAAAAAAGAGAGAGAGGTATCTTTGTTACAGAGTCAAAGCCATTCTATCCAGTTAGAAATAAACAATTGCTTTGTCTCTTGATTTAAAAACAAAACTCCTACAAGAATAGTTAGACATTGCAATAAATTACCAGAGGTTATAGCAAATGTCTCTTTTGCTGTATTTAAAACTACAGTACATGCATTTCTGTAAGAAGATAGATTCAGAAAAATGGTAGCACAGGGGGAAATGTGGCATGTGACAAACATGGAGTTATGTCAGAACTGATGTTCAGATGATGTCCCAAGCCTTAAACTTTCTGAAGAAGCTTTTCTTTAAGGTGCAAAATTCATCTACTTTCAGCACTACCTAGAGCTGTGTTAATTACACACCAAACTCTTGCTAAAAGTTAATTAAAAAGAAAAACAAAAAAAATCCCAGCAGATCCTAGTTAGACCAGCAAACACAGACTGATAGGAAGATTTAGGAGTTAAGTCACAAGAAAGTTGTTAAGGCGTTATTGCTAATAAGATTACCAAATCTTTACTCTGCCAAGATACGTAAGAAGGAAAGAATGCCATTTTACACAAAGCAATACAAACTCAGGGCATTTTCTAAGCTACACCATCACTGCTACCTCAGTTTATATTAGGCAGTTCCTCTTCCATCTATATAGTCACATGGTACTTTATCTAAAGAAAGCAAAACAAACTGACTTGAAAAATGGCAAGTTTGCCAGTTTTGATTTGTATTCACAGTGCATCCCAATTTTCCAGTCTAGTCCAGATGCCAGCCTGCAAAGCCCTTTCACTGTCATCTTGCAGAACGATTTTGCAACCATGCAAGAATTTTCTACGTGGATTTTCCATCCAAGGGTGAGTCACACAGCAGGACAGTATCACAGGGCACTGCTGTGACAGTGCTGGACAAATGGGAAAGAAAATGGGTCTTGCTCTAGGAGTCCACTGTGTGAGGAAACTTTTCTGCTCAGTCCTTGCATGTCTAACTCCACTGTAATGTCTGCTAGGGCCTTCTTAAAAGCATTTTTCCAAACAAAAATTCCCCCATAACTTGAAACAAAGAACCCTCTCATATTAAAGTCAACTGCCTCTTAACCACACACCATCTAACCCGTCCATATAAATGCTCTGATTTATGAGTACCCTCTTTTGTTTGTTTACTGGCTGTAACATTTATTTTGATATTTCACGGGTAAAATACACATTAATATCTATCCCAGGAATGTAGTTAACTGCACTCTGACAAGTTTAAATGAAGAAAAAGATAAAATCTAATAATTAACACACTTGTACCAGGTCAGGCATGTTCATAAAAGAAAAATGGTGTAACAGTTCTCTTTGTCATAAAAATGATACTTCAAGCAAAGAATCACTCAAGCCAATAAGTTGAGAGAATGCTATTTGGGAAATTGTTAGAAGAAATGGGAAAACAAATTCTGATGTTATGATTTCAAAGGGAAACAAAGCTGTATTAATAGTTGAAATGTAAAATGGAAGGAATGGGACAAGATATTAGATGTGTTGTGAATGTGACACTGAGTTTAATGCTGTCCAGATTCTGACTTCTAATTGCTAATGTAAACTTCACCCTGGAATCATAGAGTACATTGCAAGCCCTGGATTAGCTACCAGAATACAGCACAAATACTGCATAAATGAGCCTGAGGATGAAGGTCTTTCCTGGAGCAGGGTTTAGTTTCTCATTTGCCAAAGGCCTTACCAGTCAGAGACTATTCTGATCCTGGTGTTTGTATTCAGGCTTGTCCAACGGAACAGAAGCAGGGCTGACACCCTCCCTTCTCCTGCTCTCTAATGGCTAAACCACTTGGACAGGCAATGGCGTGTCAGGCACTGCAAACACAGATGAGACCCGTGAGCAGCGTTGTTTCCAACAGGCAAAGGGCCTTACAACCAGCTAGGACAGATATGCCAAGGGAAGTTATTTTCAGTGAGTGACTGCGTAAAAGGACATAGTTTTACATAGTTTGCTTGTCCTGTGAACTTGTTACACACAAGGACACTTCTAAGCCTGACCTTCCTGGCCAAATATGCCACTTTAACCATGTGGGAATGTTCCTGAAACCAGATTTTATGTATTTATCTTCACAATATGTTTGGCACCAGAAGATGAGTAAACTGCTGTCTCTTTTTGCCTTTTTTTTTCTCTTTTTGGCAATGATAGAGAGGAATAATTCCATTTCCAAAAGACAAATACATGGCCATCTGTGGGTTCATACATTACTTACACTGACCAGTTTCTGGACCAGTGGCACATAATAAGATGGGGTAGCAGTAGGATAAGAAGCAGATAGATGTGCCTTACTCTAGATACAGGATTCTCCAGTATCCAACTCATTAACAACAAGTAAGTTATTACTTTGTGAGATACCTCTGGAAAATCTCAAAAAAAACCCCTCTGTGGTCACCACCAAACATCATGTCTACACAAAACCAGTTGGTGAAATGGCTAAAATAGACCAAGCCTATCCTGTTCCATACTGAAGTTTGTTGCTGAACACAAGAGGAGTAAGATCACACCAAAGAAATAAAAAATGGCTTTGCAAGGTCTAAACACACTAAGGTGAGCAAAGTCTGCTTACTCTGAATTTCTCTACTGCCCCACACACTCAACCCTCTTTCAGGTGAGGATGATTCTAGGGTATTATCTCCAGGGCCCATTAAATGCTGCCCCAAGGTTGGCCAAAGGCACTGCTGCTGAAGGACATGGCATCTTCAGGTGTGATAGAGCCGCATTTTCAGTGGTTGGGGGAAAAAATGGAAACTGGGATTTTGTCTTTGGGCTCCGAGTTCTGCATCTCATTTTATTGTTGCTTTCTATGCTTGACGTTGCTCCAAACACTATTTATGAGACTAGTCCATACACTTTCCCTATTGAGCAGTATTTACAGGTATTCATCCTGGAGTTATTTCTCAATTCTAGTCTGTAACTCCAATTACTCCTTCTCCTGCATTGGTTCCCTCAACTATGTATGTGTTCCTAATTAGGGAAGAAAAGAAAACTGAATCTCTGTGAAATCTGAAACTTACTTAAAGTATCCTGCATACCTAGTTAATTACTTAACAGTTGGCATGAGGGGATCTTACAGTGGGAGAGCAACACATTCTTCCCCAAGTGCCAAGTTAGCAGGTACTGTCACAAAAAACCCCTAAACTGACCATCATGGAGAGCACCCCCTCAGTGCACCACAGGGTAAATAATAAGGCTTAAAAAAAATCACTCTAATCCTCATTCCATTTCTTTCCATTAAAGGAGAAAACTTACTGCCCTGTGGAATATTTCTTTCTAAGATGCTCTGCAAATATGTGCAAAGGAAAGCCTGACTTTGAAGCACTGATAACACTGACTACCTGAGCATGATGTAAGTGTAATAGTGCAGGTACAAGTAGGACATAAGGGCAACTTCTTCACTCCCTGCAAGAAGTTGCCCTGGAATGGGGGATTCCTTGTGCAGTGGTGCCCCTTGTTCCTCACCTCAACGGAAAGCACTGCTAAGGAGTGTTGTGACCAAGAGTCACCTTGCTCAGACACACTGGATGGGATGAGTCACATGCCTGGCTCAGGCAGGTGGCAGGACATTCCTGGTACTTCACTGTAAACACAGCTACACTGGATTTCCAGCTCCACAGTACCATTTTATACAGTGAATATGAATTGGGGGATTATAATAGCAAATTATTCAGATTATTTCAATCAGGAAAACAGCTCTCTGCAGCACCATAACACTAGAGCTTTGGGATTTTAGGAGGGTACACCATAGCTCAGAAGCTTTGGTACAGAGATGCTGTCTGGCTGATGTACTTTGACAGGACACATGTAACTTGGGGATGCATAATTTATTTTTCACTCTGAACAACTTCAATAAAACCCTTGAAATCTTGCTTCCAGTGTAAGGCTGGGTAAATTGACTGCTCCTGTCAGTCCTTTTTACAAGGATGGCATTTCCACCAGTCAACTTTTTCTCATGTACATGACACTTACCCTTATTCTATACAGTCTCCTCTGGTGACAATCATCATGTACTCACAAAACAAAAAAATCATGCTACTTCAGACACATGCCAGACACAATGCACCTGCTACCATTTCCCTTTCTCCATCTAATTACTTTGGTATCCCCTTAATGTATTACTTGGGTACCACCTCTCTATCTGAAGGGAATGCTGCTTCTGACTGCATCCTCTTTAGAAGAAAGTTTGTCTCACTGCTTGGAACACTGCACAGGGATTCACTGGTTGTGCTGAACCATTGTGCATATTAATTTGGTTCTCATTTGGTAACACTAAAAATAGCCTGGATAGAAAGAAGAAAAATTCAAAACTAACAGTGCAGACCCCTGTGTCAAGCTGTAATTCTTACTGTGAACATGAACCTTTTTACTACAAGATGCCACAGTGTCATTCTTCAGACAGCTGTCTCAGTGTTTTATGAAACAAATATGAAGCAGTGGGTTTTTGTGCTGTCAGTTTTCCTCCCTATTTTTGTCCCAAGAAAAATGTGTTTTGTCTAGATACAATATTAACTTTCACAAAAAAAAACAATCTAGGGGGATTTCATTATTCAAAATTTGGAATATAAAGGAATCACTCAATTTAAAAACAGTAAGTCTTCTCTCTGAGGACTTTTACTAAACTCTGTACTGTTTTGAAGTTAGTTAAAAGTCATCAGGCCAGTGGGGCTCAAATATTTCAGTGCTTGTAACAGCAACAGAAGCATCTGTGGTTGGGCATTAAATACACTAGAAATCAATTCTTAACTCTGATCTTAACTATGTAACTTGAAGTTGTAGGAATTTCTTTCTATGACACAACCCCTCTTTGCTTCTGTGTTTCTCATTGCAATAAAAAGCCTGAAATTTTAAACATACGGAAGAATTAAATTAGAATTTGTAAACCAGTAATAATATTATTATGTTTCCAATGTTCCAAATCGTTAAAGCTCAGTTTAAATAAGCATCATGTACCAGCTCCTTAAACAGCGTTAGCAATGTAAACAGCATTTAAAAATGCAAGAAGTTCAACTTTATAAAAATTACGTCTGCAGGCTGTTCAAGAGGAATCCACAAGAAATGTCAAACAATACTGTTCCTGTGTACTCCACTGAAACAACAAGAAAGCTGCATCTGGAAACAGTTACTGGCACAGGACTTAAATAAAGTATTGCATTACCTTTAATGAACTAAATATTGTTAATCAAGAGCCAGATATAATAGGGTGCCATCCAGCTGGCTTGTAATTCAATTAATTTACCTTCTTGGGAGATGACAATGGACTTTGATGATTTGATGGCTTTGCTGTCTAGAGTCCAGGTGACAGCTGCAGGGGGGTCAGAGGAAATCCGACATTGTAAGACCAATTTTTCACCATCTACTACTTGAGCATCCTTAAGCTTCTCTGTAAAGGAGGGTGCTGTTCCCTTGCTTGCTGGTGGCTTGCTTGCTGGTGCTTTGTTTTCAGCTTTTTTCCCAATTATTCCTCCATCCACCACTGCACACCCATGTTCACAGTTTCTGTCATTCTTCTCCTCTTTTTTCACTGCCGGTTTGGCAATGGGGGCTTGAGAATTGGGGGTGGCATTCTGGGCTTCTGAATTGGTGCGGGCATTTGGTGCTGGGGTGCCAGCGCTGCCATTCTCTGCAGGGGGCTTCTTCTTTGAGCCCAGCACAGACCTGAAATCTGTAACGGCAGGTTTAGGAGGTGGCACCTTCTCAGGCAATGGGGTTTTTGGGGTGCCTTTCTTGGCCAGCACAGAGCGGAAGTCCACCTGCTGAGGACCATGGACCTTCCTCTCCTCCTCTGACAAGGTCTTGGGTTTGACCTGCCGCTGCAGGTTTGCTCGGAAGTCCATTTGCTCGGCTGGGATTTCTTTCAGTTCCTCCTCAGAAAAACTTTTGGTGCTGACTTTCTTGCCTAAAATGTCACGGAAATCAAGTTGCTCAGCTTCCTGCTGCCTCAGGCTCTCCTCTGTGTGTTCCCGAGTTTCCACTCGCCTCTTCAGCACACCTCGGACGTCTTCCTGCCCTTCCTCAGCTACTCTGGTTGCACTGCTGTTCTTTTTGAAGCCACTTGTTCTACCAAATGTTAGTTTACCATGTTCTCCACCATCTCTTTGCTCTCCAGAGCTGGCTGTTTCCCTCCCACTACAATCCGAAAAAGAAAAGAAAGAGAGAGCCAGGAAAGGGGCTGGTTTAAAAATGTCAGGGAACAATCTCAGAGCAGGAACAAAATGTGTTTATAGAAGGGGAGGTTGATTAGAGGAGCATACTCCATTAGTTTATTGCATCAATGATGACTTCAGGAGCCATATAAGGGCACAAACAAAAAAGATCTTCTCTACTCTGGCTTGGTACAATGTGCTTAGCTTGTATGATGAAAACAATTTGTTGGGTCACATTTGGGGATTAGGTTGAACAGCAGCCAGCCTGGGTCTGTAAGGGCAGGGAATTAACAGAGCAAAAAATAGAACCCACCCATGCAAGTCCCTGGGAAAAATACTCACTCTCTGAGCATTTCTGCTGTGGAAGCTGAACTCTCCCGCAGCATCAGAGACACCTGGCAGCTGCATTCTCCAACTTGGTTCCTGAAATATTTAAGTGAAATCAGAAAAGCAGTGGTTTCTCCCTCTGTAACTTCCTGAGCTAAGGGACTGTGTATTGCATTAAAGCAGCTCAAACCCAGCGTGGCCTCCTCCTTTCCTATGCCCAGCACTGTGGTGTGCACTGAGTGGATTTGGTCCCCTCATATTTGGAGCCAAGCTATCCCAAATAGCTTTTACTGATCCTTTGCTCACTGCACCGGGAACATACTCCCTGAGCAAAAATCAAAGCAATTTACAGAATGAAACAGCTGCAAACAAACAAGTTCAAGGAAAATAAATACAAAAGCTGGAAAATCAAGACAGAGGAAGGGGCTATTTTGCAAAGCTGAAAATCTTTCCAACTATCTGTACTGTTTATTTATTCAAACCCAAGCTCTTAAGTTTTCTAATATTAAGATATTAAAAGCAGGGTCTCATTTCCTTCCCTCCCCCCTGGCCCAACCAATCAGCAAAACCCATCTACATGAATTGCTCCAGCCTGTACATGTTTATATTAAAAAACATAAAAGTGTCACCATATATGGTGCTGAGTACTTATTCTTCCTTTTGCAGAGGAATACCATGGATGCCTTCTGGAAAGGGCTCCCATTAAAGAATTCATTTAAAGTGCTCCCCCCTCCCCCGCAGCTCCCTCCCCCCCCCTGCAGACATAGATCATTCTTCCAGCCCCAAACAGCTTTTCTCTGATTAACACAGGAGATGCCAAAAGCAAAATTTAACTCCCCCAGGGCAGCAGTTGCGTAACTGTTGCCACCACTCCCCTGACTTCTATTAAAAACTCAGACTTGATTGAGGACTAGAGGTACCTTTTGTTAGTGAAAACCCTTCTCTCCTTCTCAGTTTAAGTATAAGCTTGTGAATGGGATACAAAGTCCTGGATAATTTTTCTTTTTCAAACAAAAATAATTTCTGCTACTGAAAACACTTCCTGGACATGAGCAAAACACGTGTGTTGGGATGGGGCTGTGGGGAGGGAAGGGAAGAGAGGAAAGTTTTCCCAGCTGTGTTTTCCTTTAAAAAGATTTGCTAGATGAGAGCATCAAGTCCACTTAGCCCTGAAGTTTAAAATATGGACTCAGAACTGTCTTTGTGTTAACTTGCCATAAATATGTTGTCTGGTCTGTTTTTTAAACTGCATGGAAATACTTTCGTAGATATCTTACTGTTTGGGTGAAAAAACTATAATTTCACCCATTTGCAACGTGCAGTGAAGACACACTGTAACAAGATCATTAACACAGATCACAAAATCACAGATGCAGCTCAAAGGTTTGTCTTTGTAATAGCAATTAGTGCCATCACCTATTCAGACAGATTTCCCTTGTTTCAGACAGACTTCCTTTGCCTCCCACTGCTTTAGAAAAAGAAACAGTGCATCTGCCTAATACGAAAATCAAGCCTTCAACACCACAAATAAATTGGTGGGTTTGACCAAAGTAACTGGATTGCAAAGTAAAGGCCCTGCTGGTAGGAACATATCTTACCTGACTCTAAAACCATTAATAACAAGGAACCATAGAAATATTTTCAACACTCTTATATGCAGTAAACCAGAATATGTACACAAGAAACTGTTATTGAAGGCAACCCATGAGGACAGCACTGAAAGCCACAACCCTTATTTCCTTCAATACAAAAAACTAGATAACATCTGGCTACCAAACACAAACTGTCCAAATGGCAGGAGAGGATCCGAGTCAATGCAGAGTATTTAACTGAGCCCTGCACTGGATACCTGCCATTCTTACTTCCTCTTATGTGTGGCCTCCATTTGGAAGCAAGAGAAATAGAAAGAAGGCAAGACAAATGGAAAGATAAAGAACAGCATGTCATCTCCTCCCAACATACCAATTGGCATCAAAATGATGGCAGGGTACCAACATTGCTGAAAACCTGTTGTCTTCAAACAGTGCATTTCAAATTGGCCCCTTCTGCCACTATTGAAAGCCATGATGTTTCTTTGTTGCTTCTCAGAAGCTTTTAAGAAAAGCAGACACACTCTGGAGCTGCTCATTCACCAGTGCTGCAGAGCTGTTAGCAGGCTGTTGGTTTACCAGAAGATTCCTCCTGTTCAGGACTTAAACCCAATCCAAAGCTGAGAAAGGAGAAGCCATGCATGATAGAGCATTTACAGCATACATCAAACAGTGAACCACTGCTCTGCTTCTGCCATGACCATATGGCAAAAATATTTGCCCACAAGAATTGTGTCACCAGTGGGAGAGGTTAAAGTAACAGAGACAGCACTGTCCCAGGAGAGGAATCCAGGGATACTGGATGTGGTTCTGATCACTGTGAAGAATAATAGCATTTCTGCAGGACCCATTTCTGCAATGCATCCTTCCCTCTGCAAATTCTTCACGTATGCAAAGAAGCAAATAAGGAAGGCAAAATGAACCCTTCTAAAGTAAGGGGTTGGAAAATAAAGGAGGGGGTAAGAAAGCAGGAGAGCATTTTGTTCTTTCTACTTTTAAAAGCTTGGGAAGCACTTACAAATTATGGTAACAGTGGGACACACAAGTACCTAGATAGAAAACTGATTCACAAGGTAGTTTTTTGATCTTTATTATGATTTCTGATTCAAGTGAATGGCTGTGATTCAAATGAGGGACTCGACTACTGGATACAAACCTTGACTCTGTCTGATTCATCACATCCCTGTTCAAAAGTGTAGCCTTCTCAGGGTAAGTCCTGCTCCCACTGAAATCAAAGTGAGGATTTTAGGAGCAGGGAGAACATACTTGTGTCTTCTGAGTTCAGTGGCAAAGTGTAAAAAGGTAGGTTAAAAACATTGACCTACCTTGGAGACCACAAGATGGAAAAAGAGAAACAAGCCAAGAAAAATTAAGAAGGACTGGGTGGTTTAGATGCTAAATTCAATCAAGAACAATTCTGGAAACTTGGTAAATATTTTTATGTTTACGCAATTTCAGAATCCAGGCAAGGCAAAGATGCACAGGGACAGTCAGGAGAAACAGAACTTTGCAGTACACCAGCACGTCCTCAGGCCTTTCATGTCTCTTCTGCTTGGAATCTTGGCAATAACAATATTACTTGTGCAGCTTGAGGTTCTCTGTGTTGGCATTTTATCAACAAAACCCCAGACACAGACAGATCTCAGTGCCTCTTATTCTGGAATAAGGATAGACATGGATAAAACCTATGCTTAGGAGCTGTGCTGTAAAGAAGTGCCTGGAAGTGTTGACTTTTGCAGGACTGTTCTGTAGAATACTCATGCACAGGACTTATCTTTAAAATGTCAAGGAATAATAATAAACCCCCCCACTAAAAACAAATAAAACCCCAGCTGCAAAGCCTGAGGCAGTTTTAAAAATAGCTCTCTGTCCTATTGTGGGATCAGTTTTCCCCAGAATGGCTTTTATGTTCACAATATCTTGAAATACTAGTTTCTTGGCAGAATCTACTCAAATATTTTCACTGAACCTTAGATGAGGCTTATTGTCTGCATGTCCCTAGGAAGCACTCTTTGGAGGAACAAGAGAAAAAGTACTTTTAATTATAGTTGGGGGGCACACTGAAGTTTCCTACCAGCCTACCAAGTGGGAAGCAAATACTGCAGAGTAAATCACATTTTTTCAAGAATGAA
This sequence comes from Myrmophylax atrothorax, assembly GCA_026770055.1. Taxonomy (NCBI): domain Eukaryota; kingdom Metazoa; phylum Chordata; class Aves; order Passeriformes; family Thamnophilidae; genus Myrmophylax; species Myrmophylax atrothorax. Next base: position 28,608,849 of record JAOXXN010000102.1, read on the forward strand.
CTCAAAGGGGCAACAAAGTTGATCCCCAGTTATAGCTGGTGCTTCAGAGGATCCTCAGAAGGAGGTTTTGCAACTTTTCTGTAAGTTAAATGGAGAGAAAGTCCAGACTCCACGAAGCTTTAACCCCAAAGAAAGCAACTAATCTACTGGATCACAGCTTCAGCAGACAGAAAGCAGAGCAGCTCTACTGACTTCAAAGAGGATGCACTAATTTACCTCACTTGAATGTTTTGCCAAAAGCTTTTTATACCTGAAAGGTCAATGATTTTATTTGCATTTACAGCATTGAGGGGGAGAAAGGAATGAGAGGGGGTCATGGTTTTCTTTCTAAAAATAGACAGTATGTTGATAGCAGAAAACAAGGTTAGCAAACTGCATTTTACAGGAAGACAGAACTATATTTAATGTTTAGTGTAATGAAATGTAATCTGACAACTGCTTTTTATATAACCTGAATTGCAGAGTATTTGAGGTACCACTGATTTATAAAATGAATGTTTACCTCTGATTTTAAGCAGACTTTTCAAATCTTCAAATAAAGATTAATCAACACTAACTAAACTTTTATGGAAGATGGAATTGGGGAGAGGAGAAAAGTTAACAAAGCAGATGATTTGCTTAAGGAACTGCAGGGGGCTTTGTGAGGTCTCTCATGTTGACTGTGCTGCTATAAAGGTTTTGCTCATCTAACAGTCTCTGCCCGGTTCTCACAGTTTCTTTGCTTACATCTTCCTTTATGATGTACACACCATGTGCAAGAACATGGAGAAGTAATACTGGGTACCAGTGCTTGCATCACAAGAAGGATGCGAAGGACAGGAGGGGAAATAGATGGCGGTGTTTTTCTGAGTAAAAAAAGGATTATTGTTTCCCATTTCGAGCATCTTGCAGGCTGTAAAATGCTCAGATTTCAATGGATGAACTGCAGCAGTGGGTGAATCTGTTCTTTTTTTTATATTTATGCAACACCATTCCTCTTGGCCTGAGATATAATAGGCTCAGTGGAACATTATTAGGACAATTCAAGTGAAGAATACAAATGTTGAGGCATCAGAGGCTTGTGTAGGTTTAAAGCCAGGACCAGGAGAGGCTACAATGATTACCCTCTTAAAATTCAGACGCAGCAGGCTGCTAAATAGTAAAAGGCAAAACAAAGATGTATTCTAAGTGATGCTATGGGATGGTAAGACAGAAAGCCAATGAGCAATCATTGATGGATCACAGCAGGATCACACCAGGCTACACGTCCTTGTCAGCTCACTCTGATGAAAGGAGAAAGAACTAGCAAGAGACAAACACATCTTTTGTTAAACCCACATTTTTAAGACTGGAGTTTTAATTTGTGGGCAGCCAACACAAAAGGAGAATAGTGGACATATTAAAATAGAATTTAGAATTTAAGATTAATGGAGAAGAAAATTGGAAAATAATTAACACTGGTAGGAAACCATGACCAGACTAAACTAAGGAAGTTGGAGAAGGAGTGACTCCCTAAAAGCAGCTATGCAATATGCTTCTAAAATTAATACATGAAAAGGAGACACACATTTTATTTGAAATGAAAATGATTATGTTTAAAAATAGCCTACTGCCAACTCCTCTATAAACTCTTCAGTGAATTGACTTGTGTTTTCTCAGTTATTTCATATTTTTAATGGACTTTGTAGGAGTTTTTCAGAGGAAGCCCCCAAACACAGCTCTCCTCCTCTTAGGTACTGTTAAGATTGTTTCTGAATATATAAACAATTCTCAATCAAGTATTCAAGACAAATGCAGCCAGTTTGACAGCTATTTAGACAAGACTATTTAGTGCTGAAAATTATTTTAGGTGTCTTGCAAACTTGAAATTATACAGCTGACTCTTGGCTCCTTGGATATTCCCGAGGCCGTGACGTCTCTGTTACTCATAGCACATAAGCAGTTGCCTAAAACCATATGGCTTTTTGTTCCCTGAACAGTAACTGGAATTTTACAAATGACAGCAGGGCAAAATGAGGTATCAGCATTCCCTTTGCTCTAATTGCAGCCCAGCTTTACTCATCATGGATTAGAAAAAGCCAACATGAATGCACTGATCTTTGTGGGATCCCCAGTTGTCTCTCTAGTAAAAGGATTAAGGAATAACTGAAACTCACATGTCTGCTGTGTTGTTTTCTAGCTACTATACTTTTTCTCACCCTCCCCCAAAAATGTTCTCATCTGCTGATTTTCTGAAATTATTTTCTAAGTGTACATTCTAGAGCCATCAGACTGTCAGGCTTCCACTTTGAAAAGTGTCTCCAGTGACCAATTTGGCCTGAGCGATCACAGCCACACCTGATCATCAGAGCCACCTTCCCACATCAGCCCCAGCAAAATCTTCCACGAAACCCTCTTGGCTCTCTTTTGCTCTTCCTGGCTTCTCTCCTTCTTCCATCCCTGAATTCTTCTTGAAGTATCTCATTCTCCTTCAGTTCAGGTGAGACCACCAGCAAATCTTACGAGCAGATGCCCATGCCCAGGGCACACACACTGAAATTGGGAAATGCACCAGCAGAAGGTGGCAATTCTCACAGTTTCTGCTCTCTCCTGCAGAGGTTACTGACCTCAATGAAATGGAACTGGCATTTCTAATACCACCAGAGGTACTGGGAGTTAGAAACACCACTGATCCCCAGGGCACATGGATGCAAGGATTTATGTAGACATGACCTGGATAAATCAGCATCAGGAATGTCCTGGATGACCTGGGACGACTGTGAACAAGCCAGTTGTTCTGAAATGAGCCAGTTCACAATTTATTGCAGACTATCAAGGGCCTAAATCGACTCAACACCTTATTTGCAAGAAGGTCACAGCACAAATGGCTCTATCTACATAGTTTGCAATAAGACTTGAAATTAAGTGTAGAAATCATTATAGGAGATCTTGATATTTAAGAGCTGTAATTTTCTAAAGCACCTTTTCCTGGTGAAAAGTGAATGCCTTGTCTGACTTTAAATACTAAAACACACTGAAGCCACTCTGTGTCTGCCTGTGGTGGTCTGTGGAAACATCCCTTCAAACCATGCAACTACACAGTGACATGTTCATCATTTGGGCCACACTGGCTGGAAAATAAACTGTAACTATAAAAAATTAAACTCAATTGTTCAGAGGCTAAATGGGTGGAATTTATTAAGAATTTCCCTCCCTCCTTGTGTTAGGGAGACATGAGTAATTTATTTGCAAGCAGGCAAAGGATAGTTCAGACTAATCCATCTGGACTAAAATGTCAGTGTGTAGAGCAGAGCAGAAAATTTTCTTCCAGTGTAATGGATTTGAATGTCCATGATGATGAAATAATTTTAAGAAAGAAAGCCACAAATATTACCCAAGTAAGGCAATACATCAGGCACAGTAAATAACAGAGAATGGCAACATCAGTTTAAAGTAGTACAATATGTTTTCTATAATCACATGGGTGATAAATTTAAACCCAATCTTCACCATGGGAGGTGGAAAATGCTGTGGCACTTTCTGCAAGGTAAAGAATGAGCAAACGTGATTCTTCATTTAAAGGACAGTTATTTTACCAGAATAAAAGAAAATTTTATTCAAAACACCTCTCCCAGATTTTGTAGGAATGACACGATGTTCCAAGCATCAGGGTGCCTCATTTCAAAGACATGTGAGAAAAACGAGAATACAACTTGCATATAAAATTCAGACATTTCAAACATGGCCAGGAAACACTTTTTCCCATTAATGGTACGGATCAAAGTCTTGTGCACCGGCCCTTCCAGGTCAGGTTGTTCCCATGGAAAGCAGGCATCCTTACAAGTACCTAGAGAGATACCAAACACGATAAACAATAGCTCCATACTCAAGATGTTCATTATGGTTTCCCTTGCTAGAAAGCCAAATGGCTTCCCATACTGCTGCCACAAAGCTTTGTTTTTCAGGATACCGAAAGGAAATCGTACTGCTTTGTCCTTTCTTTTCTGACTCTTCTTGTGTTTTCTCTTTCCTTTATGAGTTTTATTAGTCCTTTTGATCCCTCAGAAATATTTTGTTCCTTTAGTACCCTAATGTTTCACATGAAAAGAATGGAACTCTTGTCTTTTTCAGGTGGGAATTTCAACTAAATGTAACTAATTGTTCCAAGGGAACAAGTTTTTCACAGCAAACCTACCTGAGCTGAATTTCATATTGCCCTGCATGACGAGACTGGACATTCCTCAAGACCAGGGTGAAGATGTCTTCATTTTGCAGGATTTCACATGCTGTTCCTGGCACTATTTCTTGCCCATCTTTAAACCAGTGAACAGTGGGGAAAGGATCTCCAGCAATGGCACAGGATATAAGGACATTTTGCCCAGGTGCTGCTGTCACTGACCTCGGTTTGCTAATAAACCAGGGCTGGATCCCATCCTGAGGCTCTGGAGTTTACAAACACAGAGTACAAATCAGAACAAAATGCCAACCTTGAATGTAACTACTAAGATAACTAATTTCAGGGAAAGCAATCACAGGCAAGGAAAGTTATTTTGAACATGCAGGGTACAAGTGCTTAATCTGAAAGCAAGTTAGGCTTTAGTTTTGGAAATAACTTGTGTTCATACTAAAATTAATCATTTACTTGGCACTTTATTGGCTTGATCCAGTCTTATATTAAGAGCAAAACAAAGGGACTTTAAAGCTGCCCTAAAAGGAATCTTGGAGATTTGTCCTTAGAGAATATGGGTAGGAATAGATTTAAGGGCAAGTAACAGTACTGTGACTGCTGTGCAGCTGAGAGCTCATGTAATAAATCATCATTAATAATTGCATAAAACTGCATTTAATATAGAAGACTGACCCCGAGGTTAGATCTCAGGGGGGCTTAGAGGATAGAGGAAGGTCTGAATTCAGAGCAGACAGTGACAACAGACTGCAGACCCATCCCTGGAGACACAGTTCTCTCAAATACTGCAGATAAGGCACTTCACATTAAAAATAACAAAAGTCTCTCACCGATTGCCAATTATTCTCAGTAATGACTATGAGAAAATGTCAGCATACAGTAAGATCAGATGGAGTCCCTTGTCACAAAGGTAGTGAATTCCCAGACATAGGAAGTTTGCAGGTACTTCAGTGTTTACTGTGGGATTTACATCATATGTGGAGATTCAAAGCCAAATTTTTTGCAGCTAGTTCTCAAATTGCAGAAATCATGTGTTCCTTACCTGCTACCACTACAATGTTAAGAGTAAATCCAGGATACCTCTCTCCTAGAGAGCTTTTCCAAGTACTAAGGGCTTCAATTAGAAATAAAAACATAATTAAAAAGTTTACTTCAGGTCCATAGCTAAGGAAGAGTGATAGTTATAATCTGCAGCTGCATTTAGCAGAAGTTTTGCACTGTCCCTAGAAATAGGACTCAGGAATGCATTTTTGAAATAGTAACATAATGTTCCAGAGTGAAAAGATTTTTTTAAAGCTGCTTCTGCTCAATATCCTTTTTAATTCAGATGCAGAGACTGAGAACTCATTGCATCCCTCACAAAAAACCTTATAAACATTCATGTACTTTAAATAGACACTCATCTTGCACATTAGAATTATTGCCTTTTAGCATTTTGTAAGGTGAAGAGGAACTTTATACCTTGAACTGTCAGTGTTGCCTGGGTTTGACTTTCTCCTACTTCATTCCAGGCTTCACAGGTGTATTTGCCTGTGTCTTCAGGAAACACCTCCTGGATGTAAAGACTGTACTCATTGCCTTTCTTCTCAAAGTGGAAATCTTCTGTCTCCTGAATTTCTTTTCCATTGTGCAGCCAGATAATTTCAGGAGGTGGGTTAGCTGAAAATTAGGAAACAACAAAAATCAGACATACACAAAAACCTGCCATATGTTGATTAAGAAAATGAACAAGGTTGTTGGTTTTTTGACACCTGATCCTGCAATTTCATCTTCAAAACATTCAGGAATTTCGTTAACTCTTTCACTGCCATGTAACGTGGAATAGTCTGTCTTACTACAGTTAAAGGAGAAATGAAAAAGGGAAGCATGTACACACCAGACAGGGAGAATGACTCCTAGATCCCACCAAGGTGGTTATCCAAGAGTTTCTGTTACCAAAGCTCATACCAGGATTGCTCTTTTCTATAGGACTATTCTTACCCCAGCTGAGAAGAATTCAGTCTTGCTGAGGTTCACAACAAAAGCTGCTACAAGTCCACTGAGACTTAGTTGTAGTTCAACAGCAGGACCCCATAATAAACTTATGTTATTATTGTATCATTCCAATAAAGAAACACTTGTACAGGTCTGAACACATGAACACTGGACAATGTTCATCCCCCTAAAGGTCATATTAGGCAAACCTAGCTTTTAAGGAACTGGTTCCTAGAAATATTATTTCCAATGAAAAGACACCTGCTAAAAAGATGGGAGAAAAACCACACACTTTGCAGCAGGACTTATTTTTTTTAAATAAACCTGTCCTGTAGCTACACACCTGATACCTCCACAGTCATTATCACTTGACTTCCATCCATTACTTTGAGGTCACTCAGGCCTTTAAGGAAGATGGGTGCAAAAGTCTTGTTTAACTTGGCAGCCTGTGCACTTTCTGCCTTCTTGCTGCTCTTCTTTTCTGTGAAGTTAAAAAAGAATAAAATGCATCTCTTACTGGAATTTTCATGACAAACTGACTTTAGATTCAACATGATTTTGAGGCAGTGGTTTCATTTCAGCTTTCAGAAGGCAAAAATGACTGAAACCACCCAACATAGCTCTTTTGCTTTGCCAGTATTCCAAGCAGAAACACAAGAAATGGGAATGGAACTGTCCTTGCTTCAGGAATCCTCTTAAATCATGATAAGAGCTATCATAGACTGTCACACAGAAATTACACTCATTTTCCCAAAATACACAAGCTTAGGTGAAAAAAAGGTAGAGCAACCCAACAACTTGTAACCAACAATTGAATGCCTTTAATCCCTGCTAAACTCACATAAAAATCTTAAAGTATGTTTCAAGTTGCTATTCTCATGATTGATGAGTTAAAAATGTAAACTCACAGGAATATAGGATTTGCAACTCTGTAAGAACCTATAGATTTTGTTTGTTAGATGGCCAATATCAAATGGGTTTGAGTTCACCACAGTCCTCCCCTCTATTTCACTTTGGCAACTGATGATGGGAGAGGTTGAAAACTGAGGTTATCAATACATATCACAAAACAAACTGTTGGATTAGGGCTTTTAATTTTTTTTTCTTTTGAAGTTGTACAATCAAATGCTGAGTGCTGGAATTAATTTAATCACTTTTAAAAATAAAATCTATCTGTGATATGTTGTTTCGAGATCCACAGTGGTCTCCTCTGCCTTGGATTCAAAGGTTATAAAGCAAGACCATTTAACTGTGATCTGTGTGGTACACCAGACCAGGAAATATACTCCTGCCCTAAAAACCTGAGCAAAGAGAGTTTTGAAGCCAAAGTAGTGATCATGACCAAATGTAAGAAGTCATAAATATTTATCGGTCACTTGGATACACTTCTTGATTTGTTTCACTTGCATTCAGACCTTTTACATCTTGCCTTTAAAATGCCAATCCTACTCTCTATCCATACATGAAAACAGCTTTATTTTGCTTATTCCTACCTTTAAAACTTTCAAAGATATATCAAGAACACCCAAAATAGTATTGTAGCAACAGAAAGTGTCAGGCTGGAGAAAAACCACAATACATAAAATTGGTGATTAGAGAAAAATACAGTACCTCACTGAGCAAGGCCTCTAAATCTCTTGAAGGCAAAAAGTTAAGCTTGTCCCAGGGTAATTTGAGCTCAGTGTAAATTTGGAAGCTGCCTGGAGGGGAAGTTTTTCCTTTTCTCTAGCAAAGCTTTTTCTAGCCAAAATCTTGTCTCGCTGACTTATGTCGCAGGTCTTTTCTTGGCACTGAGCAGTGAGACATTGATGCATATGAGAATGGAAATTTGGGACCTGCCTGAGAGCCACTGGGACTGCTGTTATGGTCCTGCCACTCTGAAGTGTCTGATTCACCATCAGACCACACCGATCAGCCTTAGGACTTCCCACAGCACCTGCTTGTAAGAGACCAGTGTTGTACAGAGAATAGCCCTGAGGTTGGGTGAAACTCATCCAGAGTAACAAACTGCTGTGGTTCCCCATACCCCTCTGTTTTGTAATGTTTACTCAGGGAAACAGCTTCAAACAACTGCTGTCCTAAGCAACATCATCACATGCTCCTTCACTGCTCTGATGCCTCGTAGAAAATCCCATTGTCCCTCAAAGTGAAACAGACCTGTGGGGGAAAGCAGAAACCCAAAAAATGGAAAAAAGAAGGAAAAGGAGATGAAGAAGGAAAAGGAAAAAGACCAAGAAAAGAGTAGGACAGAAAGAGGCATAGGAAAAAAAATACACTTAAAAAATAATGTTCCTGTTATCCCTTTTACTGAAATAATTAATAACATTGCAAATCTATTTATGCAATAAATGGAGAGCAGGGGAAGGAAAACAAAAGCAGAGGTGGGGCTCTAAACCAACACAAACCCAGACCTGGGTTCTGATCAGAAGAGTCCAGGTCTTCAGAGAGGGCCCGACAATGAGAGTTAACAGTGACCAGCAAACACATTTGCTTGTAGTGGCTGTGGTAACAACTCTCCCAGCCCAGCCCAGAGCGAGCCGCCTCCAGCAGAGCCCTGGTACAAACAGCACCAAGGCTGAGCAGCTCTCCACATCCCTCACAACTGGCTCTTTGCTCTATTAGACTGACCTGCCTGTTGCATGTAGTCCAAATAAATGGATTTTTATAATCTAGGAAGACAATACAGTGTAACATCCTCATCTTACTAAAAAGAAATGGGTGAGCAACTACAGAAGGAAGAGAGCAAAACATTTCCCAAAAGGAATTTTTCAGCAATGCTAACTCCTCCAAAATATGTGCTGCAGAAATTAAAGATTCATGTATTGGAATAAAACCACCTTCTCACACAGAGCTGCACAAACATTAAAAGGAAGCAAAATAATTCACAGTAATTGCATATACGAATCACAAATCCAATGAGTTTACAAACAACATTAAGCCTCCAGGTTTCTAAGTTATCTCAGGCAGATGTTGGTGAGGACCCTACTAATATGAGTGACATAATGAAGATTTTCCTGGGGCACAGGCCTGTACCCCTGGAAGAGTGACCTGCAGCATTAAAGGATGAAAACCACCTTGCCATTGTTACTGTTCAGAGCTGATTCTTTGTAAATGAAGCTGTCAAATTGAAATGAAGAGGGGCAGAACCTGCCTCACCATTGCACAAAACTTAAAAAAATAATAGTGCTTACACTAAACTTAAGCACTGCATAGTTTGTACAGATCTCTTGGATCAAGACCAGTTCTCTGCTTAAACAGAAACTTATGATGGCAAGTATGAAAAAACCAGAAGTCTGTGGTATGTGAGTAGTAAAAAACTTAAAAGAATGCAGCTTCAAGAGTGCAAGAGAAGTTACTGGGGAGACAAAGGAGCTGTTTCAATGGGGGAAACTGAATGGCATCATGCAGAATTCTGAGATTAAGTCTGAAATACTGAAAACTTGAGGCTTAGTCCCTGAACAGAAACATAAGCAACTTTCTCGAGACACTCCTATCATTGTAAACCTATCATATACAAATGCACATACATTTTGATTTAGTCCTTGAAGTGTTACTTGATTTCCCAATACCTACTGTAAATCAGGAGTAAAACATGTCCCTATTTGTTGCTGATGTTCTTTGGAGCACACAGACAGTGAAGGCATTTCTTTACCAGCAGATACAAAATCTGTTGTATGTAAAAGCTCAATTAGAAAGCTAAAATTAAAAATTAGGAGTTATCATGGCTAAGGCAACCAGTATCCCTATTCAACTGTGTGACATTCAGGATACAAAAAATATATAGCTAGTAAGTCTGATTCCACGGCAACTTGAACAGTCTGTCTTCAAAACAAACATTCTCCCCTACTTTTAAAATATGTATTTTTAATGGGAATCCCTAATCTTATGCTACTGTTGTTCAGAAGTGCATACTGATCAGTGGCACACATTTATTGTACCAACAACTTGATCAGAATACCAAAAAAATAGTCTAATATTTCTTGATTTGTCAGCAACAACTAAAAATATTTTAGTTCTAATTCATAAATGCTATTTGTTCACTAAGAAACCATAGGGGCTCATTTCATGTAGTGTTTCTTCCTTTACTTAAAATTTGATATTGTGAATGTCTAGGCTTAGAAAAAAAATAAAACTACCTACTGACCTTTGTTTCTCTCAGATGTTTTACACAAAGCAACACAGTCAGTTTTAGATTTTTTAGTTTCATTTAGTCTAGTCTAAAATCATTCCATTTTCTCAGAAGAGATTGACACAAACATGCAGAGGCCAAATTGCAAAGCCTGAATTCTAACTATTTTCAAATTCTTCCGAAGCTTGTAAATGCTTTTAGTTGTTTATTTATGACATAGCATCATGCAGTGACTCAGTGTTTGTCTGATGAAGGCTTTAGCATTTCACAATCTTACAATGAAATAGCAGTGCTGTACATTTTCACAGCTTATTTTAATATTCCTAACGATTTCTTCAATTTTAGCCTTTAGAGGTCTTGTTTGGAAAACCAGCAATCAAACTGATTTTGGAGGGAAAAGAAGGAATGCTGCTCATTCAAATTTGAGCAAATAACTCCTCATTTATGGCGAAAAGATGCTGCGTGATTTTACTTCCTTTTGAAAACACCTGGCTAATTATTTCAACAGGAAAGTATTGCAAGGAAACCCATACACAACCCCCAGGAACTGTTTGCAAAAAGACAAGCTTCAGAAAGTGCAACCACAGAGGGTCACATTCCCTGGCCACATCTCGCTGCTTGCTGGGAACAAACCCTGTCACTTGCACCAGGTAATAGTGGGCAAGAGATAAGAAAAGCAGGACACAAGTAAGCAGCTGCACAAAACATTGGGCCACTGTTAGGGCTTGATCTCACTCATTCTTCTAAAGTCCCTTTCACCGCATGAACACTGCTGGGGTACAAAATCCACACGTTCCCAGTGAGAGCTGGTTTCAGAGCCTAGGGCAGGAGCAAGAAGGAAAAGAGGAAAGCAGAGGTAAAGCTCAGATATTGCAGGTCACTGTGCTTCGGGCTGAAACATCCTCTTTCATAATACCACAGGGTATTTTTGCTGTCAAAACTGCAGACAATAAAAGCATAGCATATCTGGCACCAGAAAGGAAATCTGGAACCTAAGGAAAATTTTGTTTGACATTAGCATAAGGACATGACTTCATTATGTATCTACACATCCCCAAGCTTATTTGACTAGATGTGAAAAAGAGATCTGATCTCTCCCTTCCTATTATGTTAATGCTCTCTAATCGCCTATAGCCATTTAATAGCTCCCTCATCACTCTTACTTCTTATTGCTTTCAAGGTTCACCTCTAAGAATGAAAACAAGGAATATAAGAGTCAACACATAGTGACTAAAACACTCTACCCCAAGCAGTGAATTCTCTCCCTCCCTTTCCCTTCCCCAGTCAGCTTCTGTTGGTGCACTCCATTCCCCCCACCTGGATCATGTCAAGGCAATTCCTGAGGAACATCAGAGTGCACTACAGAGGGTGGGCTTGATGAAACACAGGTACATTTCAATAACTTGTTTTCAGACTGTGCAACTAGTTTACTTTATTGTAGCTCATAAAAGCTGCCATCATTTTCTAACCACAGCTGTTGGTTTCATGCACGTGTAAACAAGCAACATAATATAGAAGAGAACTATGATTTTCTCAAGTACTACTTAGAGAGAACAGTTTTCACACAGAACTGTGTTCTGGCACAACATGCAAGCCCATGTAAGGCACTTCTGGTGGGCAGTGATCTCTTTGTCATTTCAGCAGGTTTTTGATAAGGCTTTACACAGGGTGACATTTAAAAGTCCACCACAATGATGCCACTTACACGGTTCCTAAGATTTTTACCTTTCCTCAGGCTTCAATGTGCATGAATGTTTGGAAACAGCAAGTAATAAGATGCACAGTTCAGTGGGAACACAGCCTGGGAGCCCAGAAATAGTAAGCAAAGCATGTAAAAGGTCCTTTATATACCCACATGTATTTTCTGCAAAGCAAAAGGAATACAGGCTTTTCCCACAGCATTCCCTTACCCCTAAGGCTTCATTTTTTTATTAGAAAAACACTCTAAGAAGCATCCATAGCTATATGTTTAAAAATGCCTCTTAGTGCATTAAATCCATAGAGATTAAGGAGAATTTAAACTCTTCCAATTTCTTACAGAAAATACAAATTCTCAGCATATTTGGATGGCAATGGGAAGAGATGGATTACCTCTGATACACAACTATTTCTATTAATCTCTTACTCTGTTTGTCAGTATTTGTGTAATCAATAGTAAGGCAATCTATACACAGTGACCATATCAAACTTCAGATTATTTTTTAACTTGTATTAATAGAAATTTGAGGTGATAAAAATTGCTTTCCTCTTACTTGAGTTTTCTCAATCCAGGCTTTAAAGTGTCCTTACATAAATTTAACCTCTGCGTATCTGCGGACTGGAAATTATTGCAAGAAGAGTCTTAATGTGAGCTGTGGGCCTAAGCCAAAATACACTTGATTGTTTTAAAACCTAGATCTGAATCAGAACTTGGGGATTGAGGACAATTGTAAACATCTCCACACTGATAAACATGGGTGAGTTAATGTGTTGAAGGTGTATATCTAAAAGAAAAACGTGAAAATTCATGCTGTAGGGAACAGTTAACCTACTACCATCAATTATACATCACATCCATACCAGTTTAACTGCAATTATGCAACCAACTAATTACTTTCTGGGGTAAACGACATAGATAAATCTATACTCTGGAGAGAAGGAAAAAAATAATAACTTCACTGTGGCATGTCCATCCCCAGATTTGCTTTTGAAACTGAAGTGAAGAAGAAAATCCAGATCAGGATGCAAACTTTAAGAAGGTTTCCAAAGACTGGACCTGGCCTGTAGTCAAAACAGTTAACATTTTATGGACATCATCCATTCTAGTAAATTTTCTGTTCATTTGCCTTCCCTGATGTACTGAAGATGTTTTCATGTGAGCTGCAGAATGCTGACATCTCCTGTTGAAATGTCAGGACTTCAGCATGCTCAGCCCTGCACAGAATCACACAATAGCTGAGTTTGGAAGGACCTTCTTGAGATTGGCTGTTCCAGCCCCTGTCTCCAGCCAGGTCAGGTACAGCACTGTATGTACACACACAAATAAATATATATATATACACACACCTCCTACTGCACCTAACACTGCAGTAAGTGAGCGGCGCAGGACCAGGGTTGCGACTGGTCACAAGTTGGGGACACACAGAATAGAGTTTGCTGCCTTATGTTCAGAACACCGCAAACAACTTGCAGTGTTTAGTCTTACAAGAGGTTTAATTATCCTCGAGGAATCTGTTTGCCAGCATCATGTGGGGAGCTGCCAAGTAATGCCTCGTCTGAGCCGTGCGGAAGGGCTGCCTCAGCAACCCTTACCATTTATGGTGTTTAAATATCATTTTGGCTCAGAGGCTAATAAGTCAACTGAGCTGAGGAGAATGCTTAACTCAAAAAGCTCTGTGGGAGCAGGCTCAGAGAGAGAAGCAGCAGATTCCACTAAAACCTCTCAAAGCAAGACCCAGGTTCACACACATCTTCATTTTCAAAACAGTTTCACATCCTCAAATGTGTTCAATGTAAACACACCCAACCGTTACCACATCTCACGTTAAGAATGTTATCAACTCAAAAACTAAGAGATTTTATAAGGCAGAAAATTGACATGAGGATACTCATCTGCTTTCCTGTAAAGTGTTTCTCCTCAGGCCTGAAGTGATACGGTCAAAACATTTTCTGTGAGTTTTCCAAGAAGTCCAAACTTGATTAATGGCATAAAATAATATGAGGCCTTTATGTTCGTGAAAGATGTAGGAACATTTCTGCTTTAATAAAGATCTCAGGTTAGTATGCCATTTTGCAAACTTAGGTCATGAGAACTAGATGTTCAATGACCTAGCAGTGTTCTTTACACATCTACCTCCCATCATTTATTTCTGCAGTTATAATCTGTCTTTTGTCTACTTGGTTTGTTCTGTGACTGAGATGCCACCCCAGAAATCCCACTATCAAAAGGTTGACTGCAGCAGAAAGAATCATGATTTGAGATAACAGTTAAACCAGAAGAGAACAGACTATTTCAGTTGGATGGGACATACAAGGATCACCTAGTTCAGCTGCCTGACCAATTCAGGGCTGATAAAAAATTAAAGCCTGTTGATAAGGGCATTGTCCAAACACCCTTTAACTGACAGTCTCAGAGCGCTGACCACCTCTCTAGGTCACCTGTTCCAGTGTTACACCACCCTCTCAACAGAGAAATGCTTTCTAATGTGCAGACAGAACCTCCTCTGGCACAGCTTCAAACCATTCCCACACAATCACTGGATCCCAGGGGGAAGAGCTCAGCAACCCCCTCTCTGCTTCCCCTCCTCAGAAGAATCTCATTTTGGAGTGCAGGGGTCAGAGATACAGAGTGGATGTCTGGGTGCACAGCAGATCACTCTGCAGTCAGCAGACCAAATTCTTCTCTGACAGTCTCACTGGAAGTTTTTGCAGCCAAAGCGGTGTTTGCTTTTGCCTTCAGAACTGCCTGCCTTATTAATGACTAACCCTGTTTGCAAGTTACTTGCACCAAGTAATTGCTCCTTTGTCATGGTCACAGACAGCAACTCCATGGAAGGCCTGAGAGCGGGTATACTTACCAAATACATTTACAAGGCAGCTCAGCTGGCCCATTGCTCACAAATGCCCCAGCACTGGATACCTGTCTGACTCAGAGAACTGCAGAAAAGGTGCTTCATATATGTCAGACCAAGCCAGATTATCTCCACAGTGAAAATGCTCATTCTGCTGAGGCAGAATTTCACCTTCACATGTATAGTCTCAACTTTCTGTGTGGCTGCCCAGGGAGATATTAATTTCTTTGCAGTGTATCATGATATATAGAGATATTGTTTCCATTAGAAAAAGAGCTGGGCTGTGCACAAGCTGAAATGCAATGGAAGCACAATAGGAACAGGCAATCACACAAAGCACAAGTGTCCCTGAGGATGCCACTGATCTGAAGTGTTACAGCCCCTTCAGCCTGTCCCTCCTCTGGCAAATCCACACTGGCAACAGAATTAGTTACCCTGTGGCAATATTAAAATAGTTCTGCTCCTCTCTTGGGGGAGTAATCAAAAGGATACTGTACAAAGAATGCTGTTAAGGAATCCCTCAAATAAGACAAATAAGACTCAGCTTGAGAGCAAGGAAACATTTGAAGTTAGACTAATATAAGGGGGGAGGAAGAAAAATTACAGCAGTGTTGTATTTCTGGGCAAAAGTTGGTTTCAGAAAGGAATTCTAAAACAAGACTTGTTTGGCATTTAAGTCCAGAAAAGATAAGGTAGTTCTACTACAGCATTGTTTTTGATCAGTTGTCTCTTCTTGATTAGTTTACATTAAAAATCTCTGGAACCAAGACACTACCCTGAAAAAAAAAGTGCGTGTACATGGACTGAAAGTCAAGCCTTCATTAAACTTAAGCTGCAGAGAAGCACTTCCAGTAGAGTACAGCTATACAAGGTTCCTACCCTCTGTTCTGTTCCTTTGGTGCAAACAAATGATAGATGCTTCCCTCAGGCAACTTCTGGAGAGTTTTAAAAACGGAACTAATCCTGCAGGATGGCTGGCTGGCTGACTGCTTGGGTTCCCACTAGCTAATAGTCCACATCAGCTGCCCTTGAAAACATTCCTTGGGGTAACACCATGCCCATGCTTTCAAAATCACTCAGGCATATATTCAGTGAACAGGTTTATATGTATTCTGATGACTTCCACTTTTCAACTGAAACTTGAGGCACTATAGAATTTGGCAATGCAAGCTGGGACAGTTTGCCCCTTGGCCAATGCAGGGCCATTCCAAAGTCTGTTGTAACAACCATCTGTTTTCTGTCATTCTGGTACATTATAGCTTAATATTCACAGTATTTGATCACACCACAGTGATGTAGGGGTTAGGTTTTCTCCTTTTCTTTTTTAATTAAATTAATTTTTTTTTCTGTCAGCATCTCATCCTTTGTTTTCATTTATAAGAAATCTTAATGAAATTTCTGACATCTAAATTTTCCTCATTCTGCACTCATCCCTCATTTGCACCCAAATTTGGTTCTCCTTTTACTGGAAGTTGTTTATGTTAAGAAACTGTCATTAGAGTGCATTGCCCATATTGATGGCACATCCTCTATCATTAAAAGCTTCCACACATGTGTTGCTTTTGTCCTTCATTTTTGGTCTCTAGCAGGCATTGTGTCTCAGTCTTGGTCCTGAGGTGCTCCAAGAAGGCAATTTAAAAAACAAATAACCAAGGTTTACTCCATGCTGAGTGCTATACTGAGAACTTTGGAACACTTGAAATCCCTGGAACAGTTTCTTTCATGCTCATGACAGCTTACCCCTCACTTTTCAGTGCAGTAACAAAACCCCTCTCCCTTTCAGTTAGTGCTCTGAAACCAATTCTTACATAGCCCACTGGCTCCATGACTCTACTGGTCTGGAATACCTTTTGGACATTTAATAAGGCTACACGTGTGTATTTTGTCAACTCATCTATAGTCCTTTATATTTATGTTATGCTTGAAAGACAGCAAAATACTTTCAGATAGGCAGTGACTTTGAAAAGCTGTCAGAAATATCACTGTAGGCAAGTAAGACATCATCCTTTGCTTACCTTAGGCAGAAATATGTGTCTCAGAGAAACAAAGCTGTAGCCTCTCAATTAAGTCTTCAAAGAGAGGCTGCTTATTGCAGTGATAACCTTCTTTAAAAGATTAATGTCTAAGAAAGGTCATTCTGAGATAGAAAGAAAAACAACCCATGACCTAAAGACAGAATCTCTCATGACTAGAGGAAAAGACTCCTACCTGAAAGCTTTTCTTCCACCTTGTTATATTTTATGGTCCCATTCACACCAGATGGAAGAGTGACAGGAACAAAACAAACTGGTTTTCCAGAAAGCATCTCCCTTTGCTGCTCTGATAAACTGGTTACAGCAGTGACTCTGGCAGGCTTTCAGGTGACTAATCTGCTCGTCCAGTGATCAATGAATGACTACAGTAATCGGATTGTAAGGGCTGCAGACTTCCCAACATAGACACTTATGCTGGGGAGGCTGCACTGAAAAAAAGAAGCATGAACAGAAAGTGGTGGGGGAGAAGGGAGCAGATGTGAAGGCAGGAAAGTGCACTGCTGGCAGGGAAGGCAAAATGAGGTCAAGAGCCAATAAACAGGAACAGCACTATCTGCTGAATAGTGTTTGCTCAACAAGAGCAGCAGTATTAGGCCTCTATTAAAAAATAAAAAACAACCAACAAGAAACAGTGCAGGGAAGACAAGTATCAGCAAAGTGGGTGGCGATAGCGCATTAGAGCCCACAGAAATACCCTGTCTGCCAGCCTGCCCTGTTGCCATCACTAACCACACTTCATGTCCTCTGCCTTGAAAACAATCAGTGATGCTGCAGCCTGGTGGGAGGAGGCTGGAGAAATCTCAAGGAGAGTGAGGTGGGTCAGATATTTTGTTTGTCATCTACTGCAGAACTGCAGGACCGAAGGACATTCCCCTAGGAGTCAGTCCGCATGTAGCAAGGACTCCAGCTTGGTACCATACCTAGAGAAAGCTGGGGAAGGCAATTAGCTCCTCTTGTTCATGCAGAAACTGTTTGCAAAAGAAGAGGTTTCCTACATGCAGCAATGATTTGGTTTGGCACTACAGAGCCCATTGTATGTCCCACCCCAATTCTCAATCTCCCTCTAGTCTATAATCTTGTGGAGTGCACTCACGTATTGGTGTGAATGTCAGGTGGTTAAATATCCCTTTGACACACTTTTTTCTGCAGGTGGATCTCACCTATAATTCCTTGTCAGTGATTAGTTAAGTGACACAGACAGCCACATATCAGAAGGCTTATCTCAGGCATGAGGCAGACCTGAGGAACAGTCACTATGTCTGGGAGCAGCCTTACCTTCCCACTAGACCACTAAATACCATGGGCTGTCTTGTCTTTATACTCTGCCTCAGCGAAGCACTCGCACCAACTCGCTACACAGGTACATCCAAAGCCAATTAACTTCTCCTCACCTCACCTCCGTTGCCTATTCACAAAAAACTGATTAAAATGTTCAACCACCCTGATAATGAACTGATTAATATTAATATTCCACTTCAGTATCTGCAATCTCCATCAGTATATCATCACCATGTATTTCAGGTGACCTGAATGTACCCTGCGTATCTCTTTTAAGGAGCTGGTTGGTTTGTTAGTTTTTCAAATGGGATGACTGGTGAATTTAAAAAATGGGTTGTATTCTTATTTTCAAACTGTAATATGAGATGTAAACACCAATTCAAATACAATAGCTTGCACATACAATAACAGAAACAATTCAGTCATGCACATGTTGTTTAAAAACTTTAAAGAAAATTTGTACATCAGCCCTGAAGCTTCCCAAATTTTGATTTTGCTGTGTATGAAAACAATGCAGAGGTTTAAAGGGAAAAAAAATCTAACATTTTTGGGGTAGCAAATGGCCCCAATTCAGGAACGTCTATAACTGAACATTTGAGTAATGTGGACCACGTTTCTCACCTCTCAGGTTTTCTTTCATTAGACAGTTAATCTGACATTTACTCAGTGCACCCAACTCACTGGAGGGTTCAGTTAGAAAAAATTCTCATGGTGAAGACATTTGTTATATAAGTTTTTCAAAGAAGTGCTGCTCAGCCTCTGCAGTTCGTCTCTATCTGTGTTTCAGCTGTGAGAAACCACTGACACAGGGGAGATGGCTGTCAGGATTCAATTTAGTCTACTTAGTCCTTTACAAGGCCAAAATTAGCTTCACCTTGATTAACTTAGTTTCTCCACAGACTACCTAATGGAGCTTCCCCAATTTACTCAGCCTCCAGATCCCTTACTTGAGTTGCTCAGCCTTATTTAAGTGATCTGATGTTAATTTCTCACTTTAAATAAGCACAAGAGTGATTAGTTTGAATTTTTTAACACCACTGCATTTCTCATGCCCCATCCATATGAAGTGTGGGACTTCTCCAACACAGTGCCAGAAGCCTCCTGCAAACAGCTAAGTACCTTCAGTGTTTTTCTTACAAAACTAAGGAATAACACTGAGGTTGCTCAGTGCTAGACATAATTTATCCTGCTTAATACTTAGGGAGCAAAAGACAACCATAAAGGAATCTGAGACTGATGACTGAGAAGGAATGCTATGGCACAATAAGCCTAGCTAATTATCCAGAGCCCAATGCAAAGTACTGGAAAAAATCCCACCTTTGTATTTAACAGGACTTGGAGCCCTTTATGGGGCAAATGACCTCTAAAATGTTTCTTGCTACAGTAGCCCCACAAAAGGAAATTTCCTTTGACAAAAATGAAGCTACAGATGTTCCAAAGGGCAAAGAATGCAGAAGTTGATCAGAAAACATAATATACAGCTAGATAACACCTGTAACCTACTAGCAGGTTTAAGTACCATCTTGTATCAGACATGAACAGAACAGTTTGCCACTGACTATCCTTAGTGCTAACTTTTCTGAGTTATCCATGAGCTGAATTTAGTTTAGAAAAATAAAAATGAGTTTTACTGTTAAGAGAGACTATTCACTCCAGGCAATGTTTCCCCAGTGATCACAGCACAATATCCCTTCATGAGATCCTTGCAGTAGAACAGCAAAGCAAAAAAATGGCAATATGAAGTGAAATGTAGACCCAGACAGACTCAGGGATGTGTTCAAAAACCACAGTAGCAACTTAAGGAAAGGCTGGATTCTGACACTAGTCTGATGCTGATGATATGCCAAGAACATCCATTCCTTCTCATATTAAATACAAATTACTTGTCACATACAAAAAGAAAATATTTCTCTAACAATGAATGAACAAACTGAGCACTGCATGAAACCTGAAATCCTTAAATCATCCTAGAGACAAAAAGGAACTGGAGAGAGATGGCTTTTAATTCAGAAACAGTTTTACAGACTTCATTCCAAAAATCAGTGTCTGGTCAGGAGAGGATTTTTGAAGTTTTCTCCCTTTTTGCATGTACAAGGATTTTCTGCTGTATTCTGTTTGCAAAAGCTGAGCATTTATTAGAGAGCCTTAGTGGCAGCATCCAGGGACTCAGAGGACTCTAATGACAATAAGCTTTTGCTAGAGGTTCTGATGGAAAGAAATACACAAACAGATAAGAGATTTGGAGATCACGATTTTAAATTTGTACTATTTTTGGCAGAAAAACTCACACTGATCTGAAAGTTACTATAAGCCTCATGGCAACAGGGACATAATGAGTTTTGGGGACAAAGCAGAGGGGACAGCCAAAACTGTAAAAATATTGAACCCTTGGGTTTACAGCCCAACATTCATGTTCTTAATTCTGCTCTTGTTCTTCCCATCCTGTTCTTTCCTGAGTCCCAGAAAACAGAACGGGATGCAGAAAAGAACGAATTCCCCATAATAGTGGCAATGCAGGTTTCTAGCCCCAAACTAACTAAGGAACAGGAGGAATCCAAAGCAGTGCAACAGTGACTACCCAGCCTGAAATAGCCCAGCAGAGCACACTGGCCCAGGGAAAGTCCAGGTCACTGCTGCTCCCATGCTGGCATTGTAGGTCAAGCCTAAATGGAATGGTTTGTAAGAGGGGGGCTCTCTTTTTGGTTTCTGAGTCCTAGTGAAGGACCAGCAGGCCCCGTGTCAAAGGCAGCTCCCTCGAGGTGGAGGGCTCTTGACTGGCCCTTAGCTAATGCAGATGAAATATTCCAGAGAAATTGTAAGTGATAGCTTTGAGAATGGATTAGTTTCAGGCTTATTTTAAATCAGTGTTTTCCTGCTTTGTGGCTTTTTTCAGGGGTGGGAGGGCAG
>JAOXXN010000102.1:28629963-28641625 GCA_026770055.1 Myrmophylax atrothorax
GGGGGGGGGGGGGCGTGGTTGGGGACGACTGCATTTCCAGTTTGGTAATCAAGAAGTTAACTCACAGGTTTACCAGAATTTGTTTTCATTTTAGGCTTGTCTAAGTGGATTTTAAGTGGATTCATAGAGACAAAATAGGGGCAGGCATAGCACTGAAGTGCTGTAGACAAACAACCCAGAACACAGGCAAACAAAGACAAATCTTGAAATCCCAGAAATCAGGACACATTTGCCATCTAACTGTGTGTACAGATTTAGGGCAGGTATTATTTAGTCACAGACAAAAGGAATAGTTCCCTCAGCACTGTCATTCAGTCTGTTGGACAGGCAGTGGGAAACTGTTATAAATTCGGAAAAAAATCATTTGCAGGTGACAAATACCAAACACAGACTTGACTGCAGAGGGAGAGGGAGTCTGAGGGACAGGGGTGGAATAGAGAGGGGGATGATCATTTCCAGGCCATAAAATAACACCTGTATAAACTGATGCGAGGGGAGACGGAAAGAATAAAGAACATATTTCTGATGAATACGACCTCAGTGTTGAATTTATCCATTGAATTCTGTCATCTCTTGCCTTCATGGTAACCCCTGGTCTTTTAGACTGTGTTTTTTAAGGCCTTAGTGCAGAGTTATGGTGTTCATGGACAAATCAACTGTGTCAAATCAACACTGTTTCAGATTTCTGAGACAACAGGCCACCTCAGTTATTTACTACAATGTTCTTCTGGTACTTTCACTACCAAGATTCCACTTATTTAGAGTTATACTGCTCCAAGTTAGCTGATACATGCCTGTTCAGAACTATATCTGATAAATTCTGGTACCAGAACAAGAATATTGGCATTTGATATCAGAATTGCAGTCCCTGGCACTGGTCTCTGTGCTCTGCCTCCTCACCACAACACTCTGCCTGCTGATATTGGTCATACTGCATGCACTTTCTTTTGGCAGGGGAAAACTGCCTTTCTCACACTGGAACACCTCTTCCAGAAGAGCCTCACAGCTCTGCACACTAAGCCAGATCAGAGGATTAATAACTTTTTCTGAAACATGCGTATTATTTTACACTACACAGTTCTTAAGCACTTAAGTTGCACACACTTCAAGGGAGAGAAGTACTCAGCTGATAAAAGCTTAGAAAAAAACACAGAATCCACTTACAACCACCTCTGTTAAGGATCCAAGATTATTTTTGGTAAAAAGATTAGTTTATATGATTGTAGTGATTGCAATAGGTTGAGATATTCACCTTTGACTGTGACCTGAGCACTGCAAGATGCCTGTCCTTTGTTGTTTTCAGCCAGACAGGTATAAATGCCATCATCTTCTGGTAGGGCATCTTGGACGGTCAACTTTGCAACTCCATCTTCAAAAGTGGAATGGGCATATTGAATTGGCTGGTCTGCAGACAGAGAGGAAGAGAATTGACTTAATACATCTGCCCCGAGTTTCAAAAGCACATCTAGTTTTCACTGAAATCTGGATGCCTAACAGCAGCCAGTATATTGAAGTACAGAGCCAAATGCCCCTCTCTGGTGCTCAGCCACTGCTCTCTAGTGACTACAACCAGCAGCATCCCAAGCACAAAGCACTTTATGGTTTTCAGACAAAGCTCTCCAGTAGATTCACTGGCTGCTACCTTGAGTAGCAGCTAGAGGGGAAAGGTTTATCTTTGCATTTTTGATAGATTGATGTGGATAAGACAAGAACTGTCTTGTCTGTTTTCTTCAAACATTGTCTCCATCTTGTAGTTTGCCTGGAACTAGGTAAAATGCAGATAAAACTAGATATGCAAAATCTGTTGGGCATGAAGGAGCACTTGAAGTCCCCCACAAGGTGCTTTGTAGTGGAAGACATTTCAAAAGAGACAGCAAAATCTGTTGACAGGTGCAGTCAATCTGCACTACAGTGTTAGTGCAGTAACAGACAGGTACAGTCAGACCCGTGGTGATGTGACTATCAGAGAAGTTCATTGTAAGACACTGGTTCCTTGAATTGGTTGGGAACATGTTTAAATATTAGTGTAGATGGTTTAAAGTTGCCTTGCTATTGTTTCAGGAATTGTCATCAACATCAGCCTTGCTTTCTGAAATGCCTCTGCGACCTGTTTTCCCAATATTAAATAGTTTCCACTACTGACTCATCTTTGGTTGCTTTCCCAGTGTATGCAATGCTTAAGAGGGCCTGTTACCTGTGCATAAACATCATGCTGAAAAAAGAAATTAGGGTCATCTAAGAGAAGAGGACGAAACAGCAGAGAAATTGTCCAGGACTGAATCAAAGAAATCTGTCATTTGGGACTTTGTGGTCAAAAGAAAAGATCAATACTGATTCCATTGCCAAAATAATTTCAAAATAGGACAAAGCTCTGGCGTTTATAAGAAGCAGTCCTGTGCTATGAGGATAAATTAAATGATGGGACAGACCTTTTTTGTCCCTTTAGTTAAAAGCCATCTGATTGTTATGTTAGCAAATTTTCTGTCATTTAAAAAATTGGAGTGACTCTTTAAGCACCTACCCAGAAGACTACATGTTTAGAATAAACTCTCTTCACCTTTCTCACAGCTCACATATTCTTATTACTGGTTCCCTTGAGCTCACTTTCACTCAGTTACACACAGACTGTTGTAACTATTACCTTGACCCACATAGTTTTTGCATGTGGGAGTAGCACTACATTCAAATAAATTGACATAGAGCTAAAGCCCAAGCAGACAAAGCTTTCTGTAAGAGGATGGGCACTGGACTCCCTTCCTAGTCCAATTATAAAATATCTAACCTGACAGGGATCCTGTCTGGGATTCTGACATTTGTCACCATTAGTAGTGCTAAATGATGCAATGATGCAGTATCAGAAATACACTTGGGATAAAAGTTGCATCACCAAAACTGGGAAAATGCCTTTTTATTTCTGTTGTAAGTAGGCAAATGAATAGGGTGTTCTGTGTGGAAAAATAAAATGTGGGATCCTTCCCCATGTCCCGAAATTTTGTCAAGGTTCTTTTTCACTCCCCAGCTCCCAACAACACTATGGCTATTTTTCAGCAGTATTCACAAAATTCGTCTACAGAACAGCCTTTTCATTAGACCGCAGGAAAGAAACACAAGCATATGAACCCTTAGGAATAACCTGCAGCAAGACTCTAAGTTACATCCATAGTACTTAAATTTTGATGTAATAAAAACAACTCTCCCAGTAGTGAAATGTTCCCTTCTCCAGAGGCAGAACAGTCAAATCCCCACGACAGCTTGGCAGCAGGAACAATAACAAAAAATACCTTTCTGCTGGCATGTTATGCCTGGAGAAAGGAAATTTTCCCCTGGCTCATTTATTAAAAGCTTTCTAGACAAATCACAAAGCTATCCTAAAACCAAACACTACTCAGAAAATTGTTATGCTAAAGTCATGGTCATATTGCTTTTAAATTCAGCAGAATGAGGTTCAATTCAACTCTGGGAGAGGAAAAAAAGCACTCAGAAAGCAGTATGAATGGAAAGATACTTAATATAGTCATGCACTCCTTATTCCTGCAACTGAAAAAAGAAGTTACCCACAAAGCATTTAAAGAAGATAAAGTAAGCTGGAGTTTCATACTGAAGTATTGTCACAGAGAGTACATGCAAAAAGGCATTTATAAGGCTTTGATGAGAGCAGCACTAAAACACAAGAAGTTTACTTTCATGGAATTTGCCAGTGAAATAAGTGAAATTCTGAAAGAAACTTAAAATAAAGGTAGAGTGAGACCAACAGGACTAAAGAATCATCTTGAAAAAGTTGGAAAAAACCCTTTAATGGTAGAGTTGCAGAGAAGAGTAAGAGCTCTAATAAAATTCATAGTTCAGTCAGGTGGCTCTTATTTGTTCAGTCTCTATGAATATGGAAAAACTGCTCATCCCCACAGATGCCAAGATGTAATTACAGACAATGCAGAGCACACACCACCTACTTTTTGTCTTGGTTGACCTGAAAGAGAGGTCACTCTGCATCATGCTTGGAAAATGTTTTGAATTCATATACAGTCACAGCTGGCAAAAATTATCTATCTAAAGCAGTGCTTGTGTGTAACATTGTACAAGGAGTTATTGCACAGCTTTTAGTTCTCGGGTGGTTTGGATTCCTTGGAGATTGTGAGAAGGCAGACTGGATACCATGCAGGGTGTTCAGTACCAAGGGATGGCCAGCCTGGAAGGGAGACTGTTCTGCTTTCTTCCTTTTATATTTTTTTTCCCTATTTGTTTCTCAAAGCAACCTTCTGTTGGTATTTCTTATTGATTCGATAACTTGGCCTTTACATTCATTTTTCACCAAGATACAGATCCTTTCCTCACTGCCCTGTTCCAAAATTAATTCTGCTTTGTGAGCACTGTTGTGCTCGGGAGACAATTTGCATTTGATGTTATCTAGTGAACTTTGCCATCCTGTCCCATATGATTCTTATTTCTATGGAGTTCTGCAAAAGGGCTGTGTTTTGGAGAGCAGTGTGATTGCTCTCAGCAGACTGCTTTTTCCTGTGTCACAGCCAGTTGTGAATATGAAAAGCTTTATGTTCCAAACATGGACAGCAGATGCTAATACACCTGTTTTTAAAACAAAATTTGTCTGCTTGCCTTAAATTATATACTGTAAATATACTATTTCCTTCATATGGCCAGTCAATGAAAGACTCCACTAAAAAAACACAGTTATGTCTACTCAGAGTAACATTTCAGGGCCAGAAACACAACTTGCTCCTTTATTTGATCATGGATATAAATATGAAAAGTTTGTAGGATCTAGCTAGCTGGTAGACAGGAAGGAAATGTTTGCATTCAAATGGAGATCACCATAGCCAATTTGATCCTTAAGTAAAATAATGAACCTAGGAGCGTACATGGAATTATCAACTTTAAACAACTGTTTATAATCCATTCAAGTTTGTATCAAAATGATATATAAACAGTTATGTCTCAAAATCAGATGCAAGGCAGAAAAGCATTAAACTATAGTGATGTTTTAGGAGTCTGGAATGAAAGTCTTGTGCTTGCGTCGTTAGAATAATATACGATGTTCCTAATTTTTATTATTATCGTAGTTTCTTGTGCTTCTGTTACTCAGACTCACCACTGCCTTTTGATTTAAGAGCAGGGTTAATGCACTGACTTTCACTTACAGAACCCCAATGGTTTGAAATCCAACTAACTAAAATAAAATCCAGCTGCATTTGCTTCCTTGTGATACTGATGCAACTGCAGTTAGAAGCTTGGATGCAATATGAGCATGGCCATACCTGAACAGCGGCCAGACCTGCATGAGATCAGTGAGAAGAAAGGGCAATGCAGAACAAACATCCTGACAAAAGGCAGGGGGCACAGTGCAGCACATGAACAGGTTGTTTATTTCTCTAAGCTGTCTTTTTCAGGACACAAGTCTTCTGATTAGGAGAACATGGTTACACAAATGGAGACTGTTTCTATGCCTAATGAACCACAAATCATTTGAAAATCAACCCAAAGTCAGTCTCCTGAGACAGGAAGATGCTCTGTATGTGAAGATGACCGAGTGTAAGTACATCATTCAATGACTACGGGAACCCTTTATGACCAAGGGTACTCTTGGAATATAAAGTTGAAATGACTGACCCTGAGCTGCAAGAGAATTCTTGCACAGCCCAACAATGACTCTGCTCACGTCTGCAAAGGAGGAACTTCAGAGTAGCCTTCAGAGAGAGAAACAAATTCTGTCCAATGGGAGAGTGTCAGAACATTTACCCACATGTTTTATGTTGTAAATAAAGCATTGGCCTTTCTATTCTAGACATGGGGTTATTGGGAAGGTGAACAGACCAGCCTGTGGGAACATACCAGTCTCAAGGTCATGGTTCATTTGCCCTGCCACCTTTTTCAGTTATTCCATTTACTCTGAATGGATAACGAAATACAGAGATCATGTGCAAATAATTAATTTTAAAATAATCCTGGAGGAAACATCTTTATGGCAAAGTATGCTATTCTTTGTTTATAATCACATACACACACAAAGATAGCCTGAGAGAGTCTGCAAAAAAATCAATTGCACTTCAGGAGTAAAAGAGGTGATCATGAGTTAAACTGCACAAATTTGTCTAGTGTTTAACAGACATGGCTTTAAATGGAAAGAGCCCTTAGCCAAAGCATGCAATGGCCAGATTTCTGAAATCATTTGGAATCTATGCAAAACATTGATGCTTGGGCCCAGCTGTGGTATTAAGAGGAAGTTAAGGAAACCTGACTGTTCAGTTGGGTAACCAGCACAGGGGAGGAGATGATACACTGTGATAAAAGTAAAATATACTTTAACATTTTTTCTTTTTCCAGTCAGCTTCAGGCAAACATTAGAAGCTCAAGGAATGTATTTCTAGCCAAGAAGCAACCAGAAGAGCTGTGTTTTCAAGATCTTGGGAACAAACCTGCTAATACCAATTACAACCTGCCAAGCTAATTGAAGGGTGGAATCAGGCACTGGTTTCCTTCCCACTGCAAAGAGTGATAGTGCACTTATTTGTGTAGAACCTACTACCCCTGCAGGATAACGATGTCAACCTGTTATGCTCACAGCAGAAGCTCATGCCAAAGGTGTGGGGGCAGCACAGCATTCAGCACAGGGCAGCAGTGGCACAGATGTGTCACACACAGTGAGGGGCTGTTTGACACAGCCCAGGTGACCCACCTGGGCACAGCCCTGTCACCAGCAGCACCACAGATATGTCACACACTGGGAGGGGCTGTTTGACACAGCCCAGGTGACCCACCTGGGCACAGCCCTGTCACCAGCAGCACCACAGATGTGTCACACACGGTGAGGGGCTGTTTGACACAGCCCAGGTGACCCACCTGGGCACAGCTTGGTCAACAGCGCTCCCTGCTGGACACACGTCGGAACTGCGGCAATGCAGACCCTGCTCCAACCACGCTCCGTGCACATGATGCGTGTGTAAATAATTTCGTTCCGGTGTCCCAGGGGGTTACATTAGGGTGATTTAGAGCGCTTTGTGCAGTACTCAGAGCCTGTGGGTGTCGGTGCAGGTGTTGCAGAGCAGGGCATTCCTTACCATTGAGAAGCCACGTGATGTGAGGCACGGGGACCCCTCCCACACAGCACTGCAGCACAAAGTCTTGCCCTTCACTCACAGCACAGCCTTTCAAGACACTGGAAAAGCATGGAGCAACCTCTTCAACTTTAGGCCCTTTAAAACCAAAATGAAAACAGTTCCTTTAACCCAAACTGACAAAATTTAGTGACTTTTTCTAGGTATGCTTAGCTGACACGGCTGGACTAACCACGGTGAAATGTTTTACTGAGGGATAGAAACCATTTTGAGCAGTGGCCTGGTATAAAGAAAGGGTTTTTCTATCATCCACAACGCAGGCATTGCCAGCCCTCAAGCCCTATCTTAGGTGGTGGTTTTCTATGCCAGAATCCACCATTTGCAGCCAATCACTACAAGTGTACAAGGATATTACCAGAGAGCTCAGCACAAAGAATAGGAAGGGTAGTTCTCTCCTCTTGTCTGTCTTCTCCCAGTCCCCCTCCCAAATCATCCCTGGCTGGCAATGAGAAACAGGGAGAGTTAAGGATGCAGTTTGTAGGTCTCCCATGGGACAGAAAGAGAGTATCTTGGATATCGTAGTTTAACTTCAGACACAGCAAGTAGGGAAATGTTGCATAAACATGATTATAGATCCAAGACAAAACCTAAAACCAGGTGAAAACATTAGAACTGAGGACAGGAATTGCTAGAAGTCAACAAAGTTTTCAAACAGATCAGCAAGACAGTGCCTTCAAGCTTAAAATAATTTGTTACTGGGATGTGTGCTTGAATTTAGCAAAATGCATTTCTCGTTCCTTCCCTTTTCTTCCTCTTTGCTTTACTGTACAGGATTGGTTTGTGCTTGAAAGTAATTTCAAATTTTCAGTGTTCTGTAGAAATGCTAAGCAACTCCAAAAGAACTAAATGCAGAAAACAACAAAATCTTTGGCAACCTGTATTAAATACAAGCATTAATAGAAAACAGGAGTAAAGAATAGGCCTCCCTTGCTACAAAACATTCATTAAGATGGTTTTAGCTATACAAACAACCAACCCCAGTATGTCAGAAGGGAAACTGATGCAAAAAGTGGCTTGCCTGCTGTCCCACACCACATTATTCACAGCAGTAGGAATCAGAATTAATCTGCACTGAGAAGTCCAATAGAAATTATGGGGTCACCACCCTCTGACAGCTTAAAAAAGCTCAGCCACAGTTTTCAAAGTGCAGATGGGCTCAGAGCTACTTACTTCTGACAGTTAACAACCAGCTGGTGGAAGTCTGGCCTTTGGGGTTGACAGCTGTACAGCTGTAAGATCCACTGTCCCTCAAACAGGCTTTCTTTAACCATAGGCAATGAATTCCATCTTCTTCATATATCTGAACATCTTCTCCACCTTTAACAGGTTGACCTTCTTTGAACCACTTCACATCTGGCTTCGGTTTCCCTGAAACTAGACAAAGAGGCATTTGGATTTTTAGGAACAGGTATTCCCCTTTCTGTAATTCCATTATTTATTTAATTGTAACACATACATAATTATATAAAACTTAACAGGCAGTACACAAAATTATTGTCAAAAAGACAGTTTAACGTTTCTGATCTTCTAAAATCTCTTGACCAGTCCATCTTTTAAAATAACAAATATTTGTTGAAAAACCCTATCTGAAAAAGAACTTCTGCCTGAAAATTGTTCTTGCAAAATTCACAGTCAAAATGGGTGTGATAAGGTACTAGAGGTGACAGAGAGAAACTGCCCCCATTCCTTCCTACCCTGCCAAATTGGTTTCTCTGAGCACGTAGCAGTACTTTGCAATCCACAATACTACCACTGAGGGTATTCATGCTGGGACTGCTTAGCCTGGAGAAGAGAAGGCTCCAGGGGAATCTCATCAATGTATATAAATATCTGAAGGAAGAGTGTGAAGAAAACAAAACCAGGCAATTTTCAGTGGTGTCCAGTGACAACACCAGAGGCAGTGAATGCAAACTGAAACACCGAAGGTTTTGTCTGAACATAAACACATCTCTACTGCTCTGCACTGGTTACGAAGCACTGGCACAGGTTGCCCAGAGAGGTTGTGGAGTTTCCTGCTCTGAAGATACTTAAAAGTCATCTTGATATAGTCCTGGACCACCTGCTTTAGGTGATGCTGCAGGAGCAGGCAGGAGGGCATGTGAAAGCAACCTGTTTGCAGAGAGGATTCACAGGAGACTTTCTTGAATTACTCATTAAAGTGCATGAGGGATGTTCCACTGTAACTTCCTGCAGACACCTGGCCCTTGCAGCATGTAAGAGTTTGTGCTTTGGGTCCAAAGCCAAATCAAAATAGTGACTATATTTCCATACCAAACAGGATAATGAATTAGTTAAAGCTTGAAAAGTGTTTGAGATGCTCTGACAGAAAAAAATTCATGCTATTAGTACTAATGTGCCTAAAAAATAAACTATCCAAAAGGTGCCAGTATCTTTGGAATTTTTCTGCCCCTCCTTACTCTCTGGGCTTGTGATATAAATTGTATTCTGTACTCATGGGGCAAGAGCTATCAGGAAATGAAATAAATTACCATGGTTTGTGTGATTTTTTTGCCTCCAGAGACATAAAATGCAATTTCTCTCTCATTTGTGGGAAAACTTTAAAGTGCGGATATTATTTAAAAAAAAAAAAGTAGAAAAATGATTCCACATTGTTTTCTACTAAAATTGGAATTACAAAAAAAAAAAAGAAAAAAAGAAAAAAAAAGAAATATTCCAAATCCACCACCCATATTCAGCAAAATGCAGTTCTTGCTACTCTTCTGAGAGGTTAAAACCTGGTCAAATTCTGTGGAGCAAACGCTAAACCTCCCTTTTAATGCTGACTTTATCATTTCAGCTGTTTGGAAGCATTCAGATCAGGCTATCAGGCTGACCAAATAAGAGATGTAAAATTAGATGCCACAAGGGAAATGCAGTGACTGTATTTTCTTATCTGACAATTTTTTGCTCAAGGGCAATATAACTAATTGCAGTTCTGGAAAGTGTACCATCCATTTGCTCTCTTGCACCTTCCTATAAGAGGGCTTAAAACTACCTCCTAGAAAGAGCAGCATAGGTTAGATCTGGGGAAACCCCAGATGAGAGAGGAGATGGACACTGTGGTATGGGATAGTTTGAAAATTTCATTAAGACAAGTATCGTGGAAACACCATTGGATTCTGCATCCGTTTCTAAAAAGCTTTAGGAGGAGAACCTGCAAAGACAGAGGAATTGCTTCCCCACTTCCACATACAGAAGGAGAACCTGACTAAACCCAGGGGCTTTGATAACCTTCATCCCTTTACCTTTGCTCCTGAATTTAATCTCCTGGCCTTCTGATGCTTCCAGGCTCTGTGGATGGCTCTCAAACCGAGGGAGAATTCCCAGAGTCTCCCTCTTCTCTTCCATTATAGACTTCTGGGCTCCAGATCTGTTTTCTGCTTCTCTACTCCTTGGACCAACTTTCCCTGTCACAGGTGCAGTTTGTTGATCTGACATCAGGAGCTGCACAGCCCTTTTCCTGTCTTCACCCTGCCTGATGGAAGTGGCCTGGGGTTCTGCCTTTGGTTCTGGTTGCAGTTTGACAGCTTGTAGTGTGATGGTGCTTGAAGTTTTCTGCAAGACTGGAGGTCCCTTTTTTACTTCTTTATGTTCTTGAGGAGACACTGCTTCTTGGTGCTGTCCCTGCTTACTTTCTTTGGCTTCTCTGTTGATGTAAAAAGACTCTTTCTTTGCTGACACCCTGTCTTTGGTTTCAACCGTGAGTTCTGTGCTGCTGGATTTCAGCTCTTTAGCAATCCCATTGCTAGTTGCCTGTTTGAATTCTGAATTTTCAACAGCTTTAACAGCAACCGTGGCTGATTTTGATGGCATGCTGAAGGAAAATGAGAAGTTCACAGATGTATGACATTGTATAAAGACTAATTATTATTATCAGCAATGATATAAATGTAAAAGCCCTTAGCAAGAAGGTGAAATATTAGCCTTTAGATTCTCTCACACAGATCAAGAACACAGATGAAAGAGGTGGAGAGAAAAGCTTCAGAAAATGCAATCTGGGCCCAGACACTGTCTCAGCTGAGGAATATCTGGATACAAATCCACTGCTCAAGTTCTAACATGTTTTGTGAGTCAGACACTAACCTTGCATACACTGCTTTAGATAGGGAGCAATTACACGAGACCCTGAGTGACCATGATGTAACACTACTTCATGCTTTAATAAATTGAGGTCATGTATAAATATAGCTGAAATACCACATAAAATAGTTCCCTAAAGGGAAATGAAAGTGTAAACTGTGCAGCAAATTTACTATTTCTAATTATGGTGTCTTGTAATTTAGGTGATTTTAAAAGAGGACTGATAGGAAACTTGACCAAAGCCTAGAGGAGGGAGAGGGGGTGTTGGCAAATGTAGCAATGTCAGCTATGGATTTATTAGAAAGAGTTTCTCAGAACTGTGACGCATCTGCTGCTCAGTGCTTTGGGGGCACAAGGGTAGATGACTAATTGAAGACTTGAATCTAAGCTTCCTTCCTTGAAGTTGACTCTCCTGACCTGTCATGGGTTCACCCAGGTGGTTCTAAATTTGGTAT
>JAOXXN010000102.1:28641725-28676557 GCA_026770055.1 Myrmophylax atrothorax
GCATAAACGTGGTTTTGAGAAGTTTTTTCCCTTCCCCTCACTTCTCCTCGGTGTTGGGGGTGGGGGGGAGGCTCTGACTCTCTGTCTTGGAGGGTTGGCAGTTTGCCAGCTTAAACCAAGACATGACCACTGAGCTACTACCTGCAGAGCAGTGTGTCTGTGTCTCACACTTTCAAAGTATCATTCCAAGGCAGAACTGGAACATACTTGAAATACAGGAAGAGTTTCTAGTCCAGCTTTGGCTTGCTATACATTTAGTGCCATTGCCTTATTCTGTTAGGGAGACTCAGGATATTTATTGTGGTACTTTCTTCAGCCAGAGTTAAATGTACTAGAGGTTTGGAGTTACAGCTGTCAGATTTTTACATTTTACAAAATATGTGGTGTTTTTTTTGTGTGTGTGAATAAACCATGGAGGATACAGATTGACTCTGGAGAATAAAGTACAGTTTTGGCTGTAGATCTGCAGCTTCATTTGCACTAAAATCAGACAGATCTGAAAAACAGGGTAGCACAGCGTTTTCAGTTCCACTTTGCAGCAGCCATGGAGTTAGGACAACATGAATAGGCCATTTTGAAATATCATCCAGGGCATGTGAGGAAAGATTAAACATGCTGAAGACTGTAAAACTGGCCTTCCTGAAAGTGTCTTTCATTCCTGCATTTTCTATTCGTGAAGAAAAGTCATTTTACAAAATCATTCTTAAAAAATATTATAGTAATTTAACTTTTAAATTTTTGATAAACCCTTAGAATACTAATTTTTTTGTTTCTTGACACTTTACCCCTACTTTTAGATGTATTTTCAGACAACAGCACAGACTGTGGCCATGCCATGTTTTGTTTATGACAGCAAAGAACCACCAGCTCAGTACTGACAAGATGCACTCAGGTTTTTGACTCCAAAAAGGAAATTCGACCCCCTGGTACAGCATATCATTTCTCCTCACAGGGTTGGGGTTTTTCCCCGTATTATACAACTATTTGACTAGATGGAAGCAGTAATGGTAAAACTGTCTGAATTTTGCCTTCCTGGACCAGACCAGAACTCTGTACTTCATAATGTTGCCACCAGTTCCACCAACTATTTCGTAGGAGTCTATGAGGACAGCTGAATTTGGCAGTAAAAGAGAATCTCATTCCAAGTAAACATTTCCTAACTTCCAAATACAGACTGTCCCAAAAACATTTGTCACTTTGTGAGGAAAGCTCATGCAATAAATTTCAAAATTAATGCACTGCAATTAAATATTCTGAGAAAGTACTGCAGTAAAAACATACCATGGTGGCTGAACGTATGTGTCAGTCTTATCTGGACCTCAAACAGAAAAGAAGAAACAGGTAACTTACACATATAATACTGTACACAGTTCCATAAATTTGAAAGATTTTAAGCAAAGAATATACTTAAGAAGCTTCATTTTCAATCCAGTGAAGTCAAGATCGACCATCACCACACCTGACATTGATATGGACAACAGCAAGCTGCTCAGCTGAAACACAAAGAGGTCTTGGTCCATTTTGAGGCATTACTGGGTCATGTTCTCAAGTGCCTTGAGAATTTAAGGTTCTGTGAGCCTCAAAAGCTCTGTGGTGGGAGAGAGAAGTAAGGAAGAGATTCCAGTTGGGAGGTAGCTCATCAAATCTTATGATACCTCCACAGAGTTTGTAGAAGTGGAGAAAGACAAACCATCAATCAGTACTATGCCTGAGCATGCTCACAGTGAAACTGCAGCTGTCCTCTGGCTAGAACAGAAACCCAAATTAACAGCAGTAAAACCTCACAAAACCTGCAGCCTCCTGTAAACATTTACCAACTCATTTGCTGCATAGCAAGTATTATCACATTCAACATGAATAATGCAAAAGCCAATGCATCACGTTCCTTCTCTGCCCAACACCACTAGGAAATCTGGGAACTGTGTTGGTTGGCTGAGCTGCCTCATCAGCTGCATTGATAAAACTGAGCACGTACTTGCTCGGAGTCAGTTTGCCTCCAGGCATTCTCCCAAACCTTAACAGTATTTGTTTCTCTTGGGGGCAGCATGAGATAATAAATACTTGTGAGGAGAGAAATACTATTCCAGGTCAAATACCAGCCACATCTCTCCACTTTCCCCTAATCAACACTTCAGGGTGCAACGTGTTTTCTCCTGGTCAAATCAAAGTTGCACCTACGTTATTTTCAGCTGTGAGACTCGAAACTGCAGTAGAAAGACATCTAATAATTAATTTGCAAGATAACAAACTTTTCAAGTCATCAATAAGCACTCCATAAAAATGCTTTCAGAGTCTCTGCCTCAGGGAAAAGACAAAATCATGTGATGGATGATACCCTGATCTACACGGTGTTTTGCAAGCAAAAACCCACATCTAAGTGCTTGGACTTGCCATACCATTCAGAGTGACCAAAAGAATCTATTTAGACACACAAAAGTTGCAGTGAGAAGGGGAAATAACCCACTGACCTCCTTTCAATAAACCTGTCAATTAACAGAAATATAAAAATAAAGCTGAAAAGAGACTGCATAAATGCAGAAGAGGAAGCTGAATAACTAATGGTTGCAGACAGGACAACAACATGCAACTCTGTCAATTAAAAAACATTTTCCTCCTCCCTCACTACCTTCTTCTATGGGGAACTTGGGAAAAAATACAGCTATTGGAGCAAAAATAATATATATATGAGATTGCATGGATTTGAAAGAAAATGTAGTTGTTCTGAGCCACTTGACTGACTGATAGCATCTTGCAGCAACCCTGATGACCTGATTTAATTGATAATGAAAGAATTAGGTATTATATATTGTGGTTAGGTAAGTGGAATCATCTGATTAGTCAAGGACATTGCAAAAGAATGCCCTTTTTACTGACCTGTACTAATCCAAGAAAGAATGCCCACATTATTCAGAGATGTGGTCAGCATCTGAAGCAAACATACACCACAACTGACTTTGTGACCCGGGTTCCGCATCGTCTCTCAAGGCAGATGTACCCATTACAGAACAGAAAGCTCACCACTTCAGGGGGAGCAATTAGGGATAGAGTTTCATGTTTAGAAAAAAAAGGCTTGTTGAAAAAAACCCCATCCCTTTCTATAAAACCTCTGATGAATAGGCAAACTGTATAAGCTTCTTCTACAATGGGTTCATCGGATTGGAACTTACAGGTAAAAAGTACAGCTTGAAGTTGTGTAAAGGTTAGTTGTGGTTCTGAGCATCCCAAACATAAATCTGCTTGTTATTTATATTCCTGACACCTTACAGAGCGTCAGCATTAAGGTGAACTTAAAAACCTGGCAAGAAAAAATTCACTGCTGGTTATGTATGTACCCCACTGATCTTACGACTGCAGCTGAAACCAGCAGCTGTTGATTTGATTATTTAATTGGGTCCAGTGACTGCTTACCCATGGACTCATGAAATCCCTCTTCAGGGTGGTTGCTGAGGGCTGTATTTTGAGGCTAATGCAAAGGGCACCCTAAGAAGTATCAAACTGCAAAACAAACTGTATATGAGAATGCATATACAGAATAGAGTATCAAGACATTCCTTTACTTTACAAGCAGTGAAATAGGTGGCATTGGGAGTTGAGAAGCCTAAATTTTAATCTCATTAAGCTGCTTCTTAATTTCTTCACTTTACTTTCCCAGTTCTACAAATATAGATACCTTTTTGTTTCCCAAAAGGGCGTTGGTATAAATGTACATCTGGTGCCAGCATTCAACAAATATAAAATCAATTACTGATTATAATGACATGCAAAAGGCTTCCATTTGCTGAAATTAAAATCTATGTTCAAAACATATCAAAGTCAAAATCACAGTAAAAGTGCAAATTTAGTTTTAAAGGAAGTTGTTACTTCAATAGCCCTTTTTCCCATTGAACCAACACAATGTTTACAGCTGTAGCACCGTCCAAACTATCACAGTATCATTTAATGTAGAGAGAAAGTGGAAGATAATGGGAAAAAGTGAATGTTTCTTGTGAATACTGATAACACAACCAGAAATATTTTAAAGGAAGGACCGTGGTTCACTTTTCTCCCTCCTGCAGACTGTTTGCTGTACCTTGAATGGTGAGTTCTGCAGACACAGATGCCTTCCCAGCACTGTTCACCACTGTGCACGTGTAAATTCCTGAGTCAGCAAGCTGAACGTTTTGGATCTCCAGGAACTGGATGCCTGTTCTCTCATACATGCTGAAACGCTCATTTTGCTGCAACTGAGTATCACCCTGCAGATATCACAAGACACTATGAGACAGCCAGCTATTGTTAAGAGAAAGGGAGCAACAATTTGTTTGGTAAAACATCAGGTCAAACTGTCTTTCTCCCATCTTTTAGCCAAACTCTTTCTATGAATAATACTCATATGGTATAAACAAAAAACTGTGTCCAAAATTCCGTAATTCATGTCTGCAGGATGCTTTTTTTCCCTCTATTTTAGCACCCACTGATCTCAGTTTGGTTTTGGCCTTTCATTATTTATTTATTATATTCCTATTCCTAGAAAAAAATTCTTTTCACTGTACGTGGACTCAAACCAGTTTTCAGTTCATTTTTGTTTCAGGATGACAGACATCTTTTAATCAAAAAAGCAAATGCTCTTAAGTAAAAGCTTTCAAGTTGGAGAGTAGTTCGCTAAGCTGTATCACTTCAAAACTGGAAAAAAATTCTGCATAAGAGGACCTGATCTGTGGCCAGGTGTTAGGGGCAGAAAGTTCTAGGCATACTAAGAGATGCTTTGCTGCAACACAGCTCCTTTGCAGTGTTACAATGGAGTTAAATCCAAAGATCAGGCTTTGAGCCAGGAACAAATGCATGTAGTTCTACACTCTCTGCTACACAGAGCAGGTGACCAGGACAGTATTATGCCCTTACATTCTACAAAACAATTGACCAACACCTCATTTGTGAGCAAATCAGTGTTTCTGCTTCAGCACCAGCCATTAAGGACCAGTGCCTTGCTATCAAGCACCACAGCTTTACCCAACAAGTTTAGGAAGGGAAAGCAAACAAATCCACAATTTGTGGGGCTTTAGTCAGTAAATATTTGGGGAACATTACATTGTTCACAGACACCGTCATTCTTGAATTCTATCAGTTGCTGCCCTCTGGGTGCTGAAGGTCCTAATGCAATTTTAAAAAGTGAGTTCACATCAGGGCTTTGGTGATGATACAGAAGCTTCTGTTCTTTGCAACTTAACAAGTAAGAAAATTGGAAAGGAAACACTAAGCAGAGTGAGACATTTACACAAAGGCTTACTCATTAATTCTCAAAGTGCCATTTTAGTTGTTGATAAAGCTTCCATGCTGGAAGGAAGGTGGTCATGTGTTGGCTCTGCAGTAGCCAGATGTGGTCCAGCAGCCATGTAAGTTCATGTCCAAGAGGCTGAGGCAGAGCCGGAATACCCAGCACTGAGCAGGACTCCACAGCACCACCCTGACATGCCGGTTGTGGGCCTGAGGTTGTTTCCAGGCAGCCAGAGCACAAGCCTCAGTACCAGTGCATTCATGCCTTATGAACAGGGATGCAAAAACAGGCCTGACAACAACAACTCGCCAAGAAAGCTCCGATAAAGAGCAACTACACATTTGCTCCTTAAAGAGCATATGGATTACTGAAAAAACTTCACAGTGTTCAAAATAGGTACTAAAATAATATTATGAAAGCGTAAAAGAAAACTAACCAACAGGGATTGATGGAGGTAAGTTGAAAGAGCGGATTGGGTGTCTGCAGGCCAGTAATGGCCTCACTACTGAACTTGTGAACAACACAGCCCTGGTGTTTTACAGAACAATATACACAGACCTGCAAGTGTTGAAATATGTTTTTTAAGAACAAAAGAGAACTGAATAACAAATCCTGTTTTGCACAGAGCTGCATGGCTGGAAAACCTGAGTTGGTCTAGTGGGACTGGATGCAGGCTGGTGTGGAGCAGCTGCACTGCAGACTGCCCAGAGAGCCAGCAGGTCCCAGAGAGCTGATGGCAGCTGGAAGGAGCAGCAGACTCCAGATGGAGCCGCCGACTGAAGGAGATGTCAGTGAGTGCTTCCCCAGCAAGAGGCTGCTTGTTTTCAGATATTTACCCTGGCATTCTTGTATTCCAGACAAGGATAAGTCTGGAATAAAGCAGACAATGACTTGGAAGCATTACTCTGTCCTATGAGCTTTTTTTCTGGTTTGTTTGGTTTTGTTTTTTTTAATGGTTTCTTCCCTCCCTCCTCTCCCCATCGCTCAAAAACATAAGACACCAGGAGGAAAATCTGGATCTTATTTGGTGCTTTCAGATGATTTTTTTGGTACAAATATTTTTAACAATGAGACAGATAAGGCAGAAGTTTATACTGAGAAGAAACACTATTATCTTTTGTGAGTTTATTCAGCACAAAAATGAGGAAGAATATGGCTCTCCTTGTGTGTAAATTCTCACCTTGATCTTTTGGAGTGTCAAGTGCATTTCATCCTTTCAAGTCACAAAATTTCGAAGGAGAAAAAAACCCCCAAATTTTCAGGGAAATCATACCTTAAACCAAGTTACTTGAGGCTGAGGTCGTCCTGTTATTTTACATGAAAATCTGCCTGTTTGGCCTTCACGCACAACAACTCTATTGGGTTTTGTAGCAAACTTGGGTGGACTTTCTCCCCAGATGCTTGGCCTCTGCTCCACAGATGGAACAGCAAGTCTTCCCCTGGAAAGGCAATTGGCATTCTGGTTTTACAGAAGAACTGGAAGCTGTTGTGGTTAGAGCACATGTCAGGGAGCATTTGAGGCCACTGGTCTGACAACAAGGCTATATAATTAGTGGCAACCAAGACTATAGTTACACAATATTTTTTTTGGCCAATGGAAGAAATGGAAATGCTGGTGATTGATTGCTCTGGACTCCTCATGCAACTAAATAGTTTTATGCTATGCACCCTCATCTAGCATACAGGTAACAGATCTTGGGGACAATTTCAGTTGCTTGTAAGCAGAGCTGGGCAAAACAAATCACAGAGAACACTGTATGCATTTAGTTCTTCCCATTTTCTGTTTCTTAGTTGCCTCTTAATAGATTATTTGTGCATACTTGTTCACTGTTCACAGTTCTTTATCGTGTAATTTGTTTTGCTATCGAGTGTAATGACACAGTAATTAATTTCTGATTTATGAATCAGCACCTTGTTTTTTCAACACTTCTGACATGTCCTGGTAAATATTTTTTGTTTGGGAAAGGCTTTTGCTTGTAATCTCACTGCTGCAGTGTTTGCAAAGCAAACATAAAGAGGGCACAAAACCAAAGTACACCCATCCTGGGTGAATGACTGCGAAGTGTAAATGCCCAACTCTACTTACATGGCTGGCACAGCTGGTAAATGACATGTGGAATGAAACTAGAGTGGCATCAGTGACTGCAGTCCAAAACCATAAACAGTTACACAATCATAAGACATGAAACATCAAGCAATCTTATAGCAATAAAAAAAAAAAAAGAGATGCAACTTCAGGTCTGTTAATGACAAAGGGAACACACTCTTTGCTCTGAAGCCTGGGTACAACAAAGACACATTTGCAGATGGCAGATGGTGATTTCTTTCCTTTTTTTTAACATTTAATTTCAAGCAAACCAAACCACTTTCAAGGTGTTCTTTTTCAGATGGCCCTTTACCACATGCAAGTAAAATGTGTCATTCCTACCAGGGGTCAGATACTAACAGAGACCTCACCGCCTCAGTCCGAGGTGCTGCCAAGACATGGTGGTTGCCATATAGGCAGCTCGAGGTGTCTGAGTAAGAGATGATACCACAATGAAAGGATTTACATGGGCAAGAGGACCAGCAAAAGTATTGAGAGAGAAGGGTGACTGTAATACACTAAAATGAAAATCACTTTATCATATAATTAATTATCTGATAGCTTTTAATGTCATCTTCCTCATGCTACCACTAAAGAACATAAATGTATGTTAAAGAAGCCTTTTAGTGACCATCTTTAATTGGTCTCAGGTTCTTGTATTTATATATCTGTGCATGTCTGACCCATTAAAAGAAAATCACCTGCTAGCTGGCTTGCAGATTTCTGGCTGGTTCCTAGATATGCTCAAACAGAAGTGTATATTTTTTTCTTTCCCCACCTCCCCATTTACGTAAGGCATGAATTTGCCATACCATAAAATATTAACACTGAATAGGAGCAAACAAGGGACCATGAAAAATGAGGACAATCACTCTAACTCCTTGCAGTGCAATGTATTAGGATTGTGCTTTGTAAAGCCTGAATGTACAACAAAACGTAACAGCAACCTCAGCTGTCCTCCCTTGTTTTGATTTTTTTATCTTGTGTGTATTTCTGTAGCACATTTATGATACAGACTTTACCATGTAAAAGCCTTCTTGATTACTTTACTTACCATTTGCACTCTTGCAATCTCAATTTTAAAATTCAAAACAAACACAAGCAATGTTCATATCAATGACAAAACTAAAATCTTCAGTTGTAACTATCCATATTCTGATCGCTAACATAATCAAAACCATGGATTTTTGTCTACAACCAATCTCAGTGGCAGGGGTACA
This sequence comes from Myrmophylax atrothorax, assembly GCA_026770055.1. NCBI lineage: Eukaryota > Metazoa > Chordata > Aves > Passeriformes > Thamnophilidae > Myrmophylax > Myrmophylax atrothorax. Next base: position 28,650,286 of record JAOXXN010000102.1, read on the forward strand.
AATCAGAAAAAACTGCTTAAATTCAAACTACTTATAAAAAAATAATTCAGCAGTTGAAAGAATTAGGCCTGAGGCTTTTAAAACAATGACATTCACTTAATTGTAAATGTTTACTGAAGTGCAGAAAGTACAAAAAGTTATTTTGTGTGCCAGCTCAGATCACCCCATTAGCCCATTCTAGGTAACAGTTACTCCAAGCCAGAACAATTATTTCTCCTGGAGTACAGTTCACCCACTGTGTTGCTTGGAAAGATTGAAATTCTGTGTAAGAGAATTCTGATTTCAGTCGCTTTTATTTCCTGCAGACGACTCTTAAAGCAGTGTTTGCTCTGCCTTTATAAAGACACTGGAAGTTGTGGAGAGGGGTTTCTGAACAGCAAAGAGCAGAGGGTGCAACGTAACAAGCAGAGGAGGGTGCAATATTGCAGGTATCAGCAGGACATTCTCTTTTCAGCCAGATTAATTCCTCAGTCACTATGTGGGACCAGTAGCTGTATCGTCACAGCCTCAACCATTTTGCTAACCCAGCAGCTCTCACAGTAGCCATTCTGCTTGGGATAAATGGAGATTTTTAGAAAGAGTAATTCTACTTGTTTTCCTACCAAAGTATATTTAAGTGTCTGTTAAACAATGTCAAAGCCAGGGACTCCTTACCCAGGGGTTTTGGCACTGGATGGCAGGCTGTATTTCATCAAGGAGTTTCCTGTAACATAGGACAGAAAAACAGGAAGTCTGAAGTTTTGTCAAGACCATTGGGAATTACAGACACTAAAGACTATGTAAACCATGCGTTTTTCCAGGTTTCAAACATAAAGGAGGAATGCAAGACTTGCAGTATAAGGTTGTGTCATCTGTAGCCCCAAAGTTAGGCTCTCCAGTTTCAAAACCAAGGTTTAGCACAGTTACTGTCTCCTTCGCAGTAACAACACTGCAGCTTATTCGTGCAAAAATATGTTTCAACAAGTGAATGAAACACTGTGTCTCATTACTACAGTGAAGCACTAATTCAAATTAAGATAACAAAGGAAGGTTTTTGGACTGTGAAAGAGATCTTCCTTCACTTGATTTGGTTTTCAGTCCCATGCTACCCCAGCCACTCTCTTCTGTCCATAAAACGAAGCTCCTCTCTGCCTCTGCCGTGCGCAGGAGGGAGATGCCCCGCACCGTGTAATCCCAGCGCCACCTGCTGCACGCAGCGCCCTTCCCGGGAACCTTCGGGACAGACCTGGGCGAGAGCCGGAGCCGCAGCATCAAACGAACAGCTCTGATGGCTGTGGAAAAATGTTTGTTCTAGAGCCTTATAAGAACCCACATCACTGTCAGGCAGGACAGTCATGCAGATGGAAAGGCTAGATCGTGTTTCAGTCACTCGCTTTTCCAAGCAGCAGTCAGCCCCACGGAAAAACAAAAACCAACCAACCAACCCTGTGCTTTGCTATTTTGATGCATAGAGGGATTTTTACAATACAGACCATATAATTCTCAGACTCTGAGAAATTGAGGCATTGGGTACTGCCCTGAAGTTGCTTTTAAACTTCAGCAAAACCAGGTCAGAAAAACTGATAGAAAAGAGCTTTTTTTTTAAAAAAAATAAATTGTAAATTGTTACTCATAAAGTTGTCACAGCTTAAAACCAGAGGCAAAAAAGATTTTGCATTAATTTTAAATCAGAAGGCAGTAATAATCATGCCAGATCTATGCATGTTTCAGTATGAACTCTGAGGATAGTTGTTAGAGGTTTTGATTCTGAATAAACCCAAATGCTGATTGTTTCAGAAGTACTGCAGAATTTTTATTTGCTTCAAGAATTCAACACAAAGTTGTGACCTGAGAGGCTGTGATGTTCAACAGATCTCTGATATGACTGATTTGCAGTACAGTTGATTTCCATCCTTCCCTGGCTTTGTGTCACTCTTTAAATTTTAAAGTTGGCAGTTTGCAGCTATCTAATATGCAGATGTTCTCTTAAAAATTCCTGGGTTTGATCTTGGCTGTTTCCCGTGTGACATTAAGCATGCAATTACAACCAGGCGTGCAGCTTAGCAAATGGCAGTGTGCACGGAGAACTCCAGAAAGCCACTGCCTCAGAGTGCCTATCTGTGAAGCAACAAAGAGGGCCACGGGTTTTACTGCCTGAGAGAAAATGCTGATTTTCCAGGCCTTGTTTCTGTCCTGAGTGGTGACTTCCAGGAAAATTACGAAGTTTATAGCAAAATCTTTAAAGCTGGGATTTGGGTCACCTGGGCATCATCACACACACCTGAAACTCGATGCACACTCAATGTGGCTGTAGACATGTAGTTCCCTGCAAAATGTCTTAAACTGTGAAGTGTCCCTTGCACCAATGAGAAGGGATATGTGTACAGTTGTGACTCTTAACTAGACAGTTTAAATCAGCTTGTTCATTTAATTAAACTCTATAATCATCTCAACAATAGTGTGAGTATCCTCTTACCTTCCACTGTCAGTTCCACAGTCACTTGACGAACCCCACCATCGTTTGCAGCCTCACAGGTGTATTTACCACCATCACCTTCCTGCACACCTTTGATGAGCAAGCTGAATATCCCCCGAATGCTGCGATCCACAACGTAATGGTCTCCCTCTGGGACAGGATGCCCATTTCTGTACCATGTGATCTGGGGCTCAGGGTACCCTCTGACCTGGAAAGACGTGAGAGAGATGGAGAAGGAAGGTAAACTTAACAGATGATGATATAGGGAAGAAATGTTGGACACTTAACAAGGCAGTGGAAAGTTCTTGACACAAGAGCTGTTAAACACATATTCTTTGCAAGCCAAATGGCAGAATGTAATGAAATGAAAAGCTCTTGGATAAGTCAAACTTAAAATCATAACACTAGTCAGGCAGAGAGATACCAATGCAGAAAGTTTCCCACTAGTATGGTTTCTCTGCAGAAATATAGTGACAATGCCAGTGAAGAATCCTGACACTTGGGTCCCTACTGTTCAGAAACTCAAGGGCAAGAGTGCTACTACCCCTCTAAGTATGCAAGAGTGCAAGGCAGCTACACCAAAAATTTCTAGCGTGGTGGCCAAGGACTGGGCTTAAAATGTAAATGTGCACACAGCCATCTAGTTTTCAAATGTCCTGAGATGTTGTGGCTCCTGACAATACACAGGCAAGAAATGCAGACACATACCAAATTTTGTCTTGATCTTTACAAACAGAAGAGATGGAATTGCAATTTAAGAAAGTGTCATTAAGGGTCATTCTCGTGTTATGGTGGGAGGGGGACTGTAAGCACCTACACATGTTCACACAAACACACTGCTCAACTTAAACAGCTTTGTGGTCTGCCCAGAAGAAGAATTTTCAACAAAATGAACCAGTCCTGTGCTCATTAAATAGCAACCATATTAATATATCCCTGCCTGCTATGGCATCAATGACACCTTCAGATTTGCAGGTAGATCCTCAGCTGGTATAACTGAGAACTGAGTTCTTGATTTCAACTGAGTTGTTGAAACTTGATGAGGATCTTTCTTTTGCAAAAAGAAAAAAAATGGGAAAAGCAGGCATACATCAGTTTCCACCAAAAAAATTATTATTTAGGCAAAGGTTCTTCCTCTGCTTTATGAGAGATGCCATCCTCTTCGAGGGTTGCTTTAGTATGTGTTAATTGTTAGCATACTCCCCAGCCATCATAACAACCCCTGAGTGCAGTACTTGTCTCCTCTCCCCCACTCCGATATGTTCACTCCCCATCTTCTGGCTCTTTGATCCTTTGCCTACGTGTCATGAAGTGACTGAGTGGATCAAGATGAGCTGCGATGAGTAATAGTTGTGTCTGTTTGCTCACTGGGAAAGAAGCAATGTTGCATTCTGAACTACATTATCAAATTTTGGCAACTGAACAGGAAGTCCCTTCAACCTCCAGGTGGGCAAAATATTGATGATCTGTCTTGATTTGAAGAAGGCTTGGTTGTGGCTTAGGCAAATTCCTCCCAGCATTCTCCTCTCAGTTTCCAGTCCTCATTTCAGCTCTGCTTTCTCTGACTGCACAGCACTTACTTTCCAAATTACAACCTTCAGCCAAACAACCTTAACCCATTTCTAGGTTCTCTTCTTTCAAACCCTTTCATTTATAATCCAGCCCCACCTCACTCCAGCTGAGTTTCTCATCTGCTGCAGCTTAACCTACAGCCATCAGAAATTTTTCTCTTTCCTTTAGTTCTTTGGGTATCAGTTCAGACAAATTAATTTTGCCAGTGATGTGGTGACCTCTTCTTTCTGGCACTACTTACTCAATATAAAGGACAGTAATGTTTGCCAAGAGTGTGAATATGCTGAATAAGCTGGAGAAACTTTCCACTTCTGCTACAAACTTCTCAAGTTCTTTCTCAGTCTATCTTTACCTAAGCAAGAACCATGTTCCATGAAGAATAAATTGTGGAATCTTGCACGGTGGGGAGCTGACTCCTGTTTAAACCCAGCATCTTTCTAAAGCCATTTTGTGGCCATGCCTTTTCTTTCCTGTGCTGTCTGAAAAACAGCAGCTCCCACTCAACCCAGACCCCTAACCCTTCTCCAGCAAATTGATTTAGTGCTTACACAGAGTGCAGGCTCCAAGGAATATCTTTCTCAGTACAATTTTTTTTTCAGAAAAAGGGAGTTGTGAAGCATCAATATGAGATTGTTACAGCACTGTAACTCCTATTAGTTGATAATGTGCTCACTGGCACAGAAAGTGACTTGCACCAAGTAACTGTTTCTTACTGTTAACTTGTCAATGCCCTTCTACCCACCTTTTCATTCTAGATTAAGAAACCAACAGAGAGATTAAGTGATCTACCCAAAGCCAGGGAGTATATTGGAACAGAGTTACTACCTCTCATTTTTGTTTCAGTGGATATTAAAATTTCCTTGAAATATTTGAGGCAAAATGGCTTTCAAACTGTTATATCAAGTAATACAATATAGTAAAATGACAGAGCAGCACTTGAATGATGTGAAGACCAAACTACATTTTCAGTGCATTACATCACAACCTCTTCAGTACCATTAGTCTGACCACATCTGTTTACAGCTGCTGAGGTTCTGGCCTGTGAATGCAAGTCATCAATTACACATCACCTAATATATTTACTGATTTTTCCAGTTCACAGTAATTTCTTCTGGTGTTTTCATTGTCTTGTACAACTCAGCTTCTAAGCTCCCAAGTTTTAACCTTCCATCACTTATCCCAGGGCACAACTAGGGTCGAAACAATGAGAAATAGCTTTCTTCCTTTTTCTTTTTGTTTTATAGTATTGTTCAGTCCCTCTTGGACCACACAAGGCAATTTTTAGCTGACCTCTCAAATTCTGGTAGCCCATTATACATGTCCTTCCAGTATCACATGGCTGAGGCTACATTAAGTCTTTTTCCATTTCATCCATGTTTGTTTATTTTATGCTTGCTCTGTCTGTATTATTTTGTTCATCCACACCTCTACACTAAGGAAATGCCACACCGAAATTGCAAACACAGGCAATCAACAGGCCATTTCCTTTCAAAAGGTTGAGTCATTCCCTTCCCAAACTCTGATATTTTTTCTTCCTTTTTTTGTCAAAAATGAAATTATAGGAAAGCACAAGTTTACAGAATTGCTCTGTGGCAAGGATTTATTTCAGGTTTGGGTTTGGAATGTGTTTCAAACTGAGCCAGACCTCTCTGAAATACATAGTCTTGCCATAAAAGTGTCAGGGACCCTTAAACAAATCACTGGTTACTGGGTTTTGATCCTAATGGATCAATTCCAGAACTGCAGCAGGTTTTATATTCCTCCCAGCCTTTCCAGAGCTCACTAAAAACATCTGCCTTGAATAAATCCACAGCAAAGAGAAATTTATCTGCTTATTTAATGCCCAGCAGCAGAAGGCTATAACCTTTATTTACAGCTTGGCCTGTGTGAGTATTGCCAGTCCCAGGGAGGCCACAGCTTCTCTTTATCCATTCCAAAACAATATCAAGTGGAAAATTGACAGCAAGAAGCAAATAACCATTGTATTAGTACAAACTTGAGTTTTGAGCTTTTTTTCAGGACCTATCAATTGCTTAGAGTGTCCCTGGAAAAATGTGCTAAGGTAAGACAGGCCTTTGCTCTGTGCATCAACACAGCAAGTGGAAGAGCTGAGAGAACCTGTTTTGTGTGAAACCCTCAGGGTCAGGATGGCTCTGCATCTGGGTCTGAGGGAATGCTATTGAAAAGAGATGGCACCAGGTTTCAAAAAGGAACAAAATATAAAGGGGGAAAAGTAGAATAAATTCATGGAAGCTGTACACTAAAGGATAAAATTATTAAAAATTGTGCTGCTACAAACTATTCCCCACTGTCACAAACTGAAAGCCATTCAGTGACCTCTAATGCCAAATATATTCAGTGACCCTTTTTCTTCTTCAAAAGCAAAGGACAGATTTTCTAAAAATTGGCCTTTAAGAGCTGTGTATTCACTAATTTAAAAAAAAAAACCCACAGGTTTGCCTACTTAAACACATCACAGTTGCAGTAGAAGTTGAGGACAATGAGATGCACCCTTTTGGCTCCTGCTTTTAACTTCAAAGTCATATCCTGCTTTGTAATAACTGCTGATGGCTCCAGTGAGGTCAACAGTGAACATCAACCACCCAAAAGAATCAGCCACAAGTGACTATAAAGCAAAACAGTAAGTGAAACTGTAAAACACTGATGGGGTGGGTACTATCACTGAGTATTGCTCACTTTGACAGCACCACCTAAAGGCTATTAGAAATGATGGCAAACATTACATGACATATTCTAGCACTGCAATCATTATACTGGCTGAAATGTTCAGTGCTTGATGTTAAGGACTAGATAGATGTCCCATTTTGCTGCTTAAGGTCATATTTAACACACAAACAATGAGATCAGGAAGCAAACAGCTATTGAAAGGATTTATTGCAAAATCTCCTCAAATTACTTCATATATAGACAGGCACATCAAAAGCTGTACTAAAACTGGCAATACTATAACTGTATAGAAGTTGATATTGAAAAGAACTCTCTTCATAGAGATGTTTTCACATGCTGCAATGTAAAATTCCTATGACTAAAATTTCTCTCGAGAAACAATCCTTCTCCCACGAATTTAGGATTTTAAGACATCCAGACTCTGTCAGCACAAGAGATCAGTTGTGCTGCTATTTCTGTAGACTACCTTTGCCTTAATTCCACAAAGTCCAGAATTAAGCCCTATGTGTGTATAGTATTCAATCAGTTGAATAGAAGAATCATTTGTATTTGAGTGGCTCAATCTACCTAAAGAAAATTTATTTTGAATTTACTTTCAAAAGACAGAAATATTTACTATCTATTCACATGGCATTTAAAATGAAGCTTTCAACCCAATTTGCATACCTTGCTGGTTTTTGAGGAAGGTTGTCCCCTTTGTTGGCTGTAAAGAATAACAGGGTATGGTAGGTATGGTTTGGCTTAAGGAATGCCAGAAATGGAGGGAAGTTTGAGAAGGCTTTGTAGCCTATTCTCTGTTCCATGCCCATCTTCAACCAGAACCCAGCAATTTCTGGGAACTACATCTCAGAAAAGGCCACAGAGAAGAGAAGCTGCAAAGGGATAAAAAGAGCACAGCCTCAGCTGGAGCTGTCAGATGTTACCACTGAGCTCCCAAGTGTTTGCTTTGAGGAGATCATCAGAAGTCACAGAAGGAGACATCAAGGGAGATGTGGAAAACTGCTCAGAATATCTGACTATCTTTGGCCTTTATTCTGCTGCCTGTGGACCTGGCATAGCAAATACTTATTAGTAGCAGGGAGTACTACTTGCACTTTTTGCAAAACTTGGAGTAATGAACCATCAGATTGTATCAGGGAAGCAGCAGGAATTAAGCACTTGAGAACAAACTTAGCAGAGGATGCTAAGGACTGGATACACCATGACACATGCTCCTCTGTCCATGTAGAGCAAGCTGTGCTCTCAAGTCAGACAAAAAACCCACTTCTTGTTTTAGTGCTTCATACTGCTATGGACTCTTAATTTCAGTCTTAGGAAAGAAGTACTATAAAACTGTTGAGACTAAAACTGAACATCATGACTGCAGCCCAACTAATAGGTGGTATGTTTTGATTTTAATTCAATTTTTATGGTTAGTGCAGGTGGGAAACAGTTCTGCTCTTTTGCAAGTCTTCTAACAAAGCTATTAGGCTCAAGCTGCAGTTTGCTTTAACAAATGAACAGCAGATGTTCTTGATAAAGGAAAAGGGGACATGATACATTGTTAAGCTCCTTCCGAGACTTTAAACACACAAAAACCGTATCTCAAGAATAGCTTATCCCTTATAAAAGCTTGCTTCTGAAACAGACAACTTGCCTGGTGAGGTTAAACATGAAAATGTTAAATATTTGGAGACTTAGTTATGACCTTGCAAACAAAGCGAATAATCTGCCTCTTCTATGGAGCAGTCTGGAATCCACAGTTGTCTCATTAAAGCAAAACTGGAATACATAGCAGGAACAAACATGCTCACTTCAAAGCATTACCTATTGTACATACAAGAAAAAATAATGGTCTTTCTGTACACCTTGGGTGTGTTTTATTTTTCTACTCTGTGCTCATCAGTGCCCAATGGCATTTGATATTTTACAGTCCAGGCACCAAACAAAAGATCCTTTTGCAGATGGCAGCCCATCAATTTTAGTTTTGATTCTTTAAAAGTAGTTCTGCATAATTTGCTTATTCTGTATCTCACTGTTCAATCCCTTTTTTCAGAATGCAAAGGTGCTGAACACTGCACATGCTGCCACAGTTCTTTAGGGGAGTCAGTTTTTATGGTACTCAGCAGGGAAGAATTTATGACCTATCCATGGAGGACATGGTCTGCTAACTGAAAAGCAGACAGCAGCTGCAGATAATTTTTTCTTCAATCTTCTACATTTAATCATATTTCTTTCCTAAAATTCAGTGTCAAGTGTTCCCAGAGGTGCAGAGGATTGGCTTTGTGCTCAGACACCAGAGGATAGCTGTTTGAACAAAGCATTGCTTTCCCAGGTACCATAACTTCAAGTCTATTTGTCTTACGTTGTTTCTGAAGGACTCGTGGGATTTCAGAGTAGCACTGGATGTCAAGCTGCCTTGAGTTTATCTAATTTCTGGGTTCAAACACCAGTCCCAATTAATGCAGCTCTTAAGAGAATGTTTAAGCCCTACTTATGTCTTTTGGCATTAATCCCATGTGTATGCGCTTTTCTTAAATTAGATTTTATTTCATTTAAAGAACAAGTTTAAATTTATTGCATTTAAAGTAACATTGTTACAGGAGTCTTCAGACAGTCCCAAAATAACCTGAAACATCATTCAGCTGAAACACAGAACACTATTCAGGTGGCCTCTACCTTTCCCTGCACAGAGGACATGAAGGAACACACTGTAGAGAGGAGCACGTGTCTGTAGCTGGGATGTCCATCAGCAACTGAATCAGAGGCTGCAAACCTCTGTTCCACTGATGGGGGCATTTTCCCACAGGTGTTGCTGTCTCAGAGTGGCAGGGCTGTTCTGATGGAGCTTTAACAAATCATTCTACCAGCAGCAACATCTGCCTTTTTACTCTCCCTGCACTGTAGCCAGCAGACCTGTAGCCATTAAGTGCATGAGTTTTATGTAAACCACCCACAGAGCTCACCTGGATCTTTTTTCCCTGTAAGTACATATTTTCTGAACTTAATAAGGGATTATAAATAGATTGAATCTCTGCCCATGGTTAGATCTATATTTATATTTAGTCATTGTCTGATTTTCCCCATTTTTAAAAAGGCTTCCCTAGACTGCTAATTCAAAAACAGTCAGAGGTCATAAACCTTGGACAACATCTAAGAGAAAGCTTAGGCTATTTCCTCCAATGCCACCCAGATGCTCTCCTGGCACACAAGGATGACAAGGTCTCTGCAAAGTGCTGAAATTCTGGCGTTTTGTCAATAGAAGTGTGCAGTAAACTGAGTTATATACAAACTAAAGACAATTTCAGTTCCCAAATAAGTAGTTGCCACTTGGGAAAGTGTAACTTTGACTTCATAGCTTCACAGCTGAGGACCTGAGACATGGAGACATTCATATTTTGTTAAACACACACCAAAAGGAACTTATCTTTCCATACTTAGTAACATTAGAACAAATAATCTGACTGACTGTCCTCCTTGACAACAAAATTGCTATTGCAGGACTCAACACAAAGACTGAAATGAAGCCGCAGCACAGCGAGGCCACTGCTCTTCTTATCATATATAACAGAATGTGTTTGCATACAGATACCAAAGTGCACAGTATTGAGTGAACAGGAAGGAGGATCCAGGCAGAAAAGGCCCAGGGTCTTGGCAGCAAAACGAGTGTCACAAATAAGAGAAGCTGAGTCACCACCACAAGAGAACATGAGCAACTTAATAAGATACAGTTCTGTCAGCTCTCAGTGACTTCCATACTGCCACATGGATGAGCCAAAAACATTTCAAAGGCTCTCTACAACAGGGAAGACAAATTTTGCAGCTCTTTGGTGAAACTCTCATCAATTCTAATGAGAATTTTCTCTGGTTCTGAGTCTCTCCTTAAAGCAAAAAAAAATGAGGCAAACTGCAAAGATGAAGCTTTCTTCCCATGGACCAAATTCTCAAAAGTGTTAAATTTCGTGAGGTGTTGAATAGCTTAAAAAGCTAAAAACAAAGCGAAGAAACAGCTGCCCCATAGCTGTGCATGGTTAAGGGGCACTGAGGCCTCTGCTGTAAGGATGTAAAGGAGTTCAAAGGGAAAAAACTGTGGCTGAGGAATGGAAATAAGGTTCTTGCTAATTGTTCCACATAGCCCACTAAGCTCCATAAAATTTGCTCTCTTGCCCTATCCTTCTCTTCCTTCCCAGCTTTGGTGCTTCCCAATCAAGATGTCTATGAAATATTACCAAATGAAGCAGCTGCTTTAAGTCAGCAGCAATGAGTTCAGGAGCACATCTGAAATTTTCTGATAGGAGTGGTGCTCATTTCAAAGCAGCAGCAAATTTTGCTACAAGATTTTGAGAGATCAGATCAGATCAGAGCTCCCCTGTGTTGTGAGAGGTTTCAGAACAGGAGTGGTTCATTAATTTCCAGTTTAACAGGACAGCCTGATTTACTGTGTTTGCCACTACTTTTCCTCATAAATTTTATTTGGCAGCACTGGATGACTGAAACATAAAACAGTTTAACACAATAAAAATAAATTGTTGGGAAATTGTCTCCCCTCTTCCCACCAGAAAAAGCTTAACTTTTAAGACTTGATGTAGATTTTTACTTTCAGTTGTGAATCCTTCACTCAGTAACAACTCAAAAAGGTGGATAATGATTGTTTAGACCAACTGGGAGCCCCAGGAAGCCTCCTGAACAAGTACGGGATGAGATGAACACCAATATTTTGCTCTGCCATCAGCAAAATGTGTGCATGTCCCCACTTAGAATGAAAACATTTTGCTGTTTTACCTCACAAAACTGATCACAGAATCCAGATGCTTTGAGCCACAGCTTGAGACTGGGACATCATCAGGTCAAAAGACTGCTAATACCACACGAAAGAAGCACAACCAAACGGCATCGATTATTTTCAGAGCAACAATCCCTTCATAACAATAATATTTGGGGTTTGAATTGGCAGTCACTTTTAAAAGATCACAGTCCACTCTGTTTTTATTTCTATTCTCAGGAGAATGTTCATCACTGACTGCAATAAAACTTGTACAAATTATTTTTCCATTGAACATTATTTCTGGAAGACTGAAAGACTTGTTTCCCTTTATTTTTTTTATTTTTTACTTACTGATGTGAAGTTTCTTTCTTAGTGGGGCACGAATTTATTTCACATGTCACTGAATACTAGTAGCCCTATCTTCCTGTAGGAGCTATGCCACTGAACAAATGAGCTTCATACTTTCCTAGCTTGGGGGTGCTGTTCTTAGGGATTCAGCATCAGTACGTGCTACCAGCACATGCTATCAACAGGTAAGGAATCTCTACAAACTTACATGAGCACACACGTTATGCATGACCTACTGTGAAAAATAAATTTTGAAAAGAAATGTGCTTGATTTCTGTTCCCAAAACACACAGCTACTGGAAAATAAGTTTAGAGCTATGAAAGTCACAACTAAGGGCAGCAGTCCACACCTGGAATGTAAGGTGGTAACAAACACTCTGTGCTCTGAATGGGCATGCCCACAGTCCATCAGCCTCCAACCAGACAAGATTTATTGCCTGAAATTTAGGAGCCTGGCCATGGCCACAGAAAATGCTAAAACTGGATTTTGTGGCTGAGTTGCCTGCACAGTTGCACGTTCATTTAAAGACTGTCTGCTGCAAGTGAGGAATGCTGCTGGCAAGGCCGTGCTCTGGGCAGGCTACAAAAACTCTGCTCAGTTCTGAGAGCTGCTTTGTTGGTGCTTCCTGGCAGGGCTGAGGAGCACACTGGGCACGGAGTGTCATTTGTTTTAAACTTCGACAAAAAGTACAACTGATGTGATTACAAAGAGATGTAAACTGCAATGTTGGATTGTGAAGATTTGAATACATAAGACAGCCTAAACAACCAGCATTTCTCATTGCACTGTTTATTCCACTACATGCAACTTACTGCTATGCATTAAATAATTAAGACTTCCATACAAAATCTTATTGGGAAACATGATTAGGAACTCATTAGGAACTGTCAATGATTCTTTCATCCTGTAGTAATCTGTCAAATCCATAGGCTTTCCCAACTATACACATATGCTTTTTAACAACAGCTTAGCAGAGGTAACTCAGACAGTAAATGTTATGAATGGCTGTGTTTAAAATAAAAATAAAAACCAAGAGCTGAGCAACAACTGTTTAAAAGGAAAAACCCTCAAAGCACTAAATGAAATACTAAGTATAAATTGATGTGGCTATAAATTTCTAGTTCAACAGTTCAGGATAAATATTTACAGACGTGCTGAGTTCAACAGAAAGTTTGTGGGCTCACCTCTTCTTTCTAATGCTTTCTCTCAAAACTAAAATTGCTGTGATCTTGGTAAGAGAAACACACACGTGCACTCCAAAGTAGCTACATTTGTGTAGGTTGTGGAAGAAGTGCTTACTCTGCATATGCTTTGACTGGAGCTCCACTTCATTGCAGATGCTGCCATTGCTACTGAGAGGTCTGAGCAAACCCAACACAGCGTGTTCCACTAAACCTGTGGGTGTGTAACAGTCTCTCAAGCAGACAAATCTTTGTCTACGCTTCTGTCCATTTACATATCCCAATAAATCAGCTTTGTGTCAAGGCTCTGAGCACCTAATTTTGGCACTGTGAAAGTGAGCTCTTAGTCCAACAGCATTCACTTAGACATCTGTGACATTCACACCTATTGCAGATCTTAACTTTCTCTTCCAAAATCAGAAGCTCTTTATCTGTAAAAGGGACAGATCCATGTCTGAGATACTGCATGGGAACTGACCTTCTGGCAGACAGCAATTCAGCTGTGAAACCAGGCGTGTGTTTCTGTGTGATCCTGCACAAGTCAATAAATCTCACCCTGCCTCAGTACCCACATAAATGTCAAGGAGGCAACAATGACTATTTCCTCTGTTGTTTTAGTGAGGAAGGCCACCAGAGAAGGATCCAGCTCTACTCTGGCCTGTGTATGTGTTAAATACCATCTGCAGACATACAGTAGGACTCCAGCTGAATTAGGCTCTTGAAGTGGTACCATGAAATAAGCAAAAATCAGTATAATTTGCCATAGTTCTTTAATCTGTATTTCCAAGATTTTATCGTAAGTTTTCTTCTAGTGCCTTGGCTTTTAGCATAACTTTGTTTTGAAATATTTATATATTTGTCTCCTCCCTGCAGAGACAAACTGCTGAGTAATTTTTTTATAAAGGAACACCAGAATTTATATAGACAAAAATCATCAAGCTTAAGTATATTGAACTCTTGGTCCAGAGTGTTCACAGAACAGAAAAATTCTTTATTTACTGTTTACCAGTATGGGAGTGTGATATTAATGAGTTAGATTTCCGATACAAGTTAGATTTCACATACTACCATGTGAGTGGCACTTTTACAAACCTTTTACAAAGCAGTGTGCATTACAGTAACAACCTAAACTTTGCAAAACCGATTTAAATCCTACATGCACCATAACTATATGCTTGCTTGTGTATTATGGGGCACATTGAAACAATGGCAAACTCTCAACCCACAGAGCTACAATTTGCCTCGACTATGCAGCTAGAGGAAAATTACCATTCTGACTGAACATGAGTTGAGAAAGTGCAGAGCTGGATGAAATAAGCTCAATATTGTGTAACCAAAAGGCAAATAACTATGAGCAGAACTATTTCATTTGTCAGTCTTTGCTTCTGCATTTTCTCTGGGTTATGTGTGCAGAATGCTGAAATCTTTAAATGAAAAATTCTTGTATACATTGCACTGGGCACGAAGTATGAGTTTAATTAGTATTTTAGTAAGCTCAGCTGCTGTGTATATAATAAATGCTAGTTTTACAGAGTAACATTTACCATAGTATTTTGAAAAGGTGCAAAAAATAAGGACAATTCAGAAACTAAGATAAAATAACTTATTTTTTCATTTTGCCTCATACTTCACATGAATTACAAATGTGTCGATATAAGCAATAAAACAGTGCAAAGCTGACTTTGAATTTGTACCAGTTTTAGGCACAGTATTTTCAGAAGACAAGGATTACTTTATTCTGTCTTGCTCCAGGTTTACAGCGATGCACTGACTTACAGAGAATAAAGCTGTCTTCATCATCAGAAAGCCTAGAATTTTTTTTTTTGAAAATGGAAAATTTCCAGGTTTCCACTATGTCTATGCCTAAAACCCCTCTGAAGAAGAAAGACATAAGAGCTTAGATTGACTCTAGAATCTCACTGCAACATATTCTTAATGTGGGATGGTCAGGTTACTAACCTGTTAGTCAACAAACATGATTTCATTCCCAATTTGGTTGTCAGGTCTTCTAGAAGAATAAAGTCAACATACTTAGGCAGGCAATTCCAAGCCCTTACACTAGCCTAATCACCTCAGGGACATTCCCATCAGGGGAATGCCTTGATTTTCTGGCTCCAACTACAGCAGAGAGCTTTGACATGTAACCCTCATCAAGCACTACCCCAACACATCAACATCCCTCCAAAGGTTATTTCCCCCAAATAAGAGGACACAGAATGTGTATACATGGGATACTGAACTATGAACTGACTCAAAGCCGACTTTTGGCTTAAGAATCACAATGAAGGCAGGTTTGTCCCCTAACTAACACTGAACATGAGCTCTGGCAACTTAGATACAAAACAAGGTGCTGCTCCAGTCCCCTGCCAGAGATTCGGGAATGTCCAGTAACAAGATTATGTCTTACAGACCGAACATTAAAAACTGAACTGGGCACCTATGGAAGGACAATTGACCTTGTCTACTTTTGCTTCTGATCTTTTTGGGATCCTGAACCTGGTTCATTGCTTGCCATGTCTAGAATGATCAGTAACCCTGTCAGAGCCCATGGCAGTGCCTGATGTGTGCAGGGCCTGTGGGACTGTGCCCAGCTGGTGATGGCACAGCCC
This sequence comes from Myrmophylax atrothorax, assembly GCA_026770055.1. Lineage (NCBI taxonomy): Eukaryota > Metazoa > Chordata > Aves > Passeriformes > Thamnophilidae > Myrmophylax > Myrmophylax atrothorax. The sequence continues at coordinate 28,665,884 of JAOXXN010000102.1, forward strand.
ATGCATGGCTCCCCCTCGGTCAGCCCTCGCTGCTCCCTGTCAGACAGACTGGCCTCTCCCCCTCAGGAATGGGTGGAATTGTACATGATTCACAGCACTGTTCCTTGCTGCTCAGCATGCACTCACATACTAGGGAGTCCAGATGTTACATGGAAAAAAAATGATGTTGTCTGGTTTTGCCCAGTAGGTTTCAAAACTTCATCTACATCCAGGAGTGAGCAGAGCCAAATAACATGTCAAAAGAAGAAATTGTTAGCTTTGGAGTCCAGGTACTAGAGCGAGTGTGGACTGATCAAAACCGCAATGAGTAATGATGTGTTTTGATTACAAGCTTTCTCCACATGTGGCCTTCTGCAAAGACTCTGAATGCATCATCCTTGCTGACTATTAACAACTACTTTCTTTTCCTTTATCAAAAAGCATGACCTGGTGTCACTTGGTGCAAACTCTCAGGGACACATTTATAGACAGTCAAATGCATCCTTTGCCATTTTATGTGGGGCTCTCATGGTCACATGTGGTGCTGAGCCCTCCTTGACCTTTGTGGTTTCATCAGCCAGATGGAGACAAGGGGCTGGAGGGAATTTAAGCCTTGCTTATGATGGCAGAAGGCAAAAATATTACTGCATGTCTGATGATAAGCATTCTGTCCTAGCTATTGGGTGAGCTAGAAAAACAAAATTGAAAGCTTTTCCAGCTAGGGGCATATTTCTGGAAAAAAAAAATCAACCAAGATACTTTCCCGCCCTTTTCAACCCTCTCACACCACTCTAGGCTATTGCAGTGCAAGGAAAAGGAAGTCAACTACTCACATTGTTCCATTTACTAAGTCTCTTTTAACCTTTAAAAATATTATGACCGTGAAAGGAGTCAAATGCAGAATTCCCCCAAAAAATCAAATTTAAAACATCATTATGTTAAGTTGCAGTCATGTTTCATGTACTGCTAAAACCATTTACTTAAATAAGAAGGCACAATGCTACATGATGAGTTTTATTGCCAGTGGAATTAACCACAACAAAGACTTATGCAGTGACCCAGAGGAGCAAGGAAAAGTCTGGAAAAGATGATGATATTTTTCAAATTAAAAGCAGAACTCAAGAACGTAATAAGACTTTGTTGAAATTTGAGAGATTCATGATTAACCATCATGGGACAAAAAAAAAAAAAAAAGAAGAATTATACTGACTGGTTCTACTCTGACCTACATGGACTCAGTCTCTGACTGTATCTTTGTTCAGCTATTCAGGATATACTGATTAACTTTTTCTCTTGGGAAACAATAAGATTTTCTTCTATTCCTTTTTCAGAGATTGTTATGCTTCATGCCTAAACAGTGGACCTTATGATTAGTTATGGTCTTTAGTCCACCATTATTTTTGTGAAAGACTGAACCTCCTACACCACAATATGAATACTTTGTATCTCCTTTTCCTCTGCAAATTTGTCAACATATAATTCAAGATTTTTTTTTTCTGATTTCTACTTAATGACTACAGAAAATAGCAAGTCCAGAAATCCTTACTAATGAAATAGATTTTCTTCAAAATCAACCTTAGGGACATCCCTATGGATAAATTCTTAAATAAATACTCTTGTCCTCTTTAGCTGAAGCAAAGCCAAGCTTTACAACAACATGTTACAGTAGTGGGTGATCACCAGATACACACAATAACTTTGTCAGAGCCAACACTTTGTTGGTTCCCTCAATGCAAACTGAGGACAAGTAGATGAAATTAAATCACATGGGGGTTTTTTTTGTCAGCTTCACTACATGATTTTAATTGCTTTCACCTCAAAATCCAAACTACTTGGAAACACACTGAAGAAAAAGTAAAGAATGAAAGAAAAAGTGATGACCAAGAGCAGCACAAATCCAGGGCCTGGCTTCAGTTAGAACAATGCGGGTTTGAGCAGATACTACACAAAATACTATGAGATTGTCTTTAGTTCCATATGTACATTAGTTGAAGTGTTCTAAAAAAGTCTATAATTATTACTACCATTATTATTAGATTGATTTTGATGTTCCTTTAATTACAGCAGATAGTACCACAACAACCAAGAACAGGGAGCCAAGCTTTCTGCCATTGCATGGAGCAGCAGAACTCCTGTCCCCAGCTGGCTGTGGATAAGCAATTAAGGTGGGAAAGGAGACAGAAAGCAAACAGACTAATAAATGTGATAGGGGCAAATAGCACATTTCTCCCACAGTTCAGTGGGTTACTGAGAAGAGGATCAATTATACAAAACAATAAAATCAACCCTGAGAAATGGCAACTCAGAACAGGGATATTGTATGTCCTGTGTTTCCCAGTCACAGACTCTTTCCTGCTTAGAAATTTTGTTTGGGTGCAATTTGAGGATATTCAACATTGTCCAGGATTTCTGAACATCTGGTAGATGGAAGCAACTTTGCAAAAGGTCTGGCCAAACTTTGGTGCCAAGCACCCAGAAATATTGGCTGTTGTCTCAGCACATGCACTGCTCAGTTGCATGGCACACTGTACTAAGTCCAGCACTTTTGAGCATCATCACACACACTGCACACAGACCACACCAGGAATGCTGAAATACTGCTACCAGTAAAGTCCTGAGTATAACTGTGATGGCCACAGGTGACAGGGAGACCAGGTGTGAAATCAATTTGTGAGACAGAAGTGTAGCACTCAGGCCACCACTCCTGGCTGAAATCTAGAAATTTCTTGGGCAGAAACTTGCACACCTGCATTTTTTTCTAAAGAACTTACCATTTGCAAGGCAGGGAAAATGGGTGTCAACATGTGGTTGCTTTTGTCAGTTGAAAGGAAGTCTTTGAATAATTCTGGGTGTCAGTGACACTGGGTGGGGAAGTAATGTTTACAAATCCCTCCTTAACCAGTACCCAGCAGAGCAGCCACCTCCACTTTGGCCTGGAGTAAAGCTGAAAGTCATTTGAGCCACAGTTTCTATATGCTGGTACAGAGCTATACAGTGAAATAAAACCAAATGAAAGTAACGCATACCCACACACTCATGAAGACATGTATGGGTAAAAAAGAAGCCCTGTGGTAAGTGAATATAATGGGAGGTCAATCACACCAACGAAGAAGATCCAAAGAGAACACCAATGTGCAATTAGCTGATCACAGCAACATAATCTGTGTGCATTTTTGTGGGTTTTTTCTTCTTTCAGCTGTTTCTATTCCAATGGCTATCTGATATAAAATGTCTCAGTAACTTCTCAATGCACCACATTTTCCCCAGGAATGCTCAGTGGTTTGTGGAAAGAAAGATCAAATAAAATCTCCAGTCAAGTCCAGAACTTTTTCAATTCTTTTCCCCTCAAAACATGCCTCAGTGTTTCATATCAGGTTTCTGGGAGTGTCACAGTGCATGGTAGTTTTACAGAGCAGTACAAGTATTCCCACAGCATTCACTTCCATCAGACAACTGTCTCCCCTGAAAACACGGGTCTTTCCTGAGTTTCTTCCTCAGATGGCTCAGAACAGGAACTCCCAGAAAGCGAGGCTCCAAATCCACTGGCAGCTTCGTGCAATTAGCTGCCCAGCACATCTTATAACAGCAAACATCTCATGCCAACAGCAAAGGATTTTGTCCCATGTCATCATCCTCTGTCACAATAAGGGCTTCTCTGAGATCCTATGAGATGAGATTACTACCCTGAGCTGTTCACCTCACACATGATGTGCAAGCAAAGGACAGCATATCAATCAAGTCCTAAGAAGTTGAGAACACACAACACAATTTCATAATAGTCTGGGATGGATTCCCTAAAAATCTCCTTAGTAATTTATTGATGAACAACTGAGATGTCCATGCAGCAGATGTTTGGGAGGCATCTCAGGAAGGTAACCTTGGCTTTGCCTTTTCAGTGTTTCTACCCCTTAGTTCGTGCTCCAGGCCAAAATCATGCTCAAACTTTTGAAATATGATGATTTAACTTTTTATGCTGAGGTCACACAGGAAAACTGAGATCTGCAGTCAGATATAGATAAACTTCCTGAGATTTTAGTAAGAAAATCAGGGTGGTAATGGGAGGAAGAGAAAAAGGCATTAAAGGCAACTCAGTTCCTTTCTACCGCCTACATTTTGGGCCTATTTCTCAATTTCTGCACTCTCCTTGATCCTGAGCTGCCATTTCACACAACTTATCTTACATGCCGCTGGAAAGAAAAGCAACAGGTTTAATTCTGGGGCCCTCTCTTCATTGTTCACTTAATGAGAATACAGGATCATCACAATATCCTGTCTTGGATTCTCAAAATGTTTGTTCTTTCTGATAAGATCAATTCCACTACAGAGAAACTCTTTGAAGAAAAGCTTCTGTCTAGCCATTTTTAAAACTTTCTATTTTCCTTTAGCCTGAGTCTGGTTTAATATTTACACTGCAACAACCCATCATAACATCTGCAGCCTATTTTCCAGGATAGAAAAAACTAAGTATGTTGAGTAGCTTCTATTACTAAATACTAATAAATTGGTTTTGTTAAGATTGTCCCTCTGAACCTGTTCTTCTGAACAGGTCCACTCCAATGTCCTTCTGAACCTCTGAAACATTAAAGTGACAGAAGAAGCAGCTTTGCACCAACCAGTTGGAGATGGAGCCAGATGGAACAAGCTCTGTTGCTGCAGCCATTAAGTGGCAGTATCCTTCCAAACTGGACTGGTGTTCCCCTCATCTTGCCCATGTAACTTGACTCACAGCACGACAAAACACTAACACTGGCACCCCCATTTTAAGGATGGAAACTTAAAGGTTTTGGCCAAGCTTATATACCAAACTGGCAGGAGAGATACATTTAGATTTTCATCAAGTAGGTCTAACTCGGGACTTCTCAAAGTTTTGTTTCTTCAGGGAGATTAAACTTGACATTTTAATTAGTATTGAATTAGTGTATTTTTTCCTACCTACTAAAAAATCCCCCTCAGACTTTACCTTTTAAGCACTCGAAGTGGCTTGAAAAAGGGGATAGGTATCCCTGGAAAATTAACACTTTAAAACCAGATCTAAAAAAACTGCAAAGCACTGATGGCACTTTTGCTCGTAGGTCATTATGTTTTACAGTTGTTTCCATTTGACTTAATAATAAAAACTCTACAGAGTGCAATAAAAGCTGGAAATATCCCAGTTGAGCTTTTAATTAGGAAATATGTGAAATGTCAAATGAAACCTTAGCACATGCCTCAACTTTGATTGCACTGTACTGTTACTGCCAGTTGCAGTGTTGTCTGGAAGAAGCTCTTGGAATTATGACTGCCTTGTGCACCGGTGTCACAGGCACAAAGTAGAAACACGTTGCCATTTTCCCACTGTTTGCAACAAAGTGAAATAATGAGGGGAAGGCAAAAAAAGGATAAAAACAGTAAGAAAGGTACTGCTCATTGGGACTAGACAATGTCATACACACACAGTTTCTGACTGGTGCCTTCAAATCACACTAAAAGTAAATATTTTTTTAAAAAAATAGATTACTGAATGTATGATAAAAATTGTTCTTTGATTTGAACACTTTTATTGAAATTTGCTTTGTATGAAAAATGCCAACTTTTCATCAAAAAGTCAAATCCAAGAACAACAACTACTGAGTTTTGCTTTTGGACTAAAAAATTCATATACTCCAAAACCTGTTTTTCTACACAGTTCCTGTTGAAAAATCTCAGTTCCTGGCTTGCTCTTACATAAACAAATAAGATAAATATCATGCCCTCTACTGGCCCTCTGTTTGAGTTTCAGAAGTTATGGATTTCCCAAATTCCTCCTTGCCCTTGCTTTTGTTACAGTAAAGTTGCAGTTTCCTGCCTGTCTGACAAGTCCCACCACTTCAAAGACCGAAAGTGCGGTCAGTTTGATGATGGAGCTGTCAGCAGGCAATCGAGTGTGACCTGAACAGAAGGAGCCTGAAAGGACTGGGAGGGAAAACTAACAGCTCCAGGAAAAAGCACTGGGCTAAGGGAGGAGAAAGGACCATAGCTAGAACAAGCAGGATTACATACCAGGATTGACACACGAAGGAGATATGGATGCCAGGAAGCACAGCTCAATGTCCCAAACATGATGGAAGGGGAGAACCTGGGATACACACCCCTCTATTCAGCCTTTTAAACCTTTTGGGTTCACGAGTGTGCTTGAACAAATCAATCTTTCCTCTGAAAATGTCCGTTATGCATTCAGATTAACAACATGCACGGCAGGTGGTGCAGATGCAAAACTGTCAGAACTCTGGTTACAGATTCCTAGCTTTGCTAGGAAGAACTTGCTGCAGCAGGGGCAGATTGGTGTCACACATGAAGCTCCATGAACAGGCAGATTCAGGATGCAGGGATGTGAATATGCAGCAGGAGAATATGTAGAATTGTAGGAGGAGAACATGCTGATCAGAGACAGCACTGGAAGCAGTTTTTCACGGATAATAAACTCAGCCTGGCACGCTCAGTGAGGTTATACTCAGTGCATACTCAGGTTTTGGAACATGGTCTCTACACAGAAACAGACCTTTCGTGCTCCCACCCCCTTAGGAGGGTAAACACTGGTGTATTCTTCTTCAGCAAAGGTCCTTATTGCAGAGGCAACTTCATTATCTTTGCAGCCCACTAGTCAGCTTCAGGAAAGGGCAAACCCAAATGCAGAAGCCCTCCCTCATGTGCTTCTTACCTTCCCCTCAAACCTTGCAGTGGCTCCCAGCTGCACCCGGATATTCCGAGGAGGAAGAGTAAACGCTGGCGCTTCAGCAGGGACAGGGGGGCTGAGGGTCAGGGAGGTTTTGGAGACTCGAGTAGATGTCGCCAGTTTCACATCCCCCATGATGTGGACTGTAAAAGAGAAACAAGTGGTAACAGAGGAGTTCTGATGTTTAATTACTTGTATTACAGAAACAGCTCAGAACCAGAGGAGGGGCAGGTGTTCTATATGAGTGCTGTATTTGTGTACATAGCAGGAGTCTTCAGCCTCAGGTGACAGGTGCTGTTTCCTGGGAGGGGAACTGAGACCCAGTAGACTGCCTGGTGTGGCCACAGCTGTGGTCAGGGTTGCAGTCTTGAGGTGAACTCAGCTTGAACTCTCATATTCCAGGCCAGAGCCTAACCAAAAAGTCATCCTTTACAACTGCATTAAAAGGTAATCACCTATTTCAGGAGGATATTTTCACAACGTAACTTTGATTTTCCTGGCCTGGAATACACCAAAATCAGTAAGTCTCAAAAGCAGAGCCAGCATTAAACAAGTACTTATGAAATAAAGAGACCTCTGTTTGCACTGGATTTAAGTTGCAAGTGGGAATGTGGAAAATCTGATTTTTCATACCACTTTCAAGATCTTAAGAAATATCTGGATATCTCCTTGCAAAGTACTGCTAGTACAGAACAAATGCTTTTGCAGAAATTCCAAGTCTCTGCTTCACTGCAAATCCTTCTTACAGCACATAGAGGAGTAAAATAGCACGGAGACCAAATTTCATAATGCTACAAGAATGGCATTTTAGAGACCTATTTACAGATATATCTGCTTCAGAGGCAATTCTTCTGCTGCACAGTTTGTACTTCCCAACAAAAAGCAAAAATTATTCTATTTTTTAGAAGTAAAATTTCATGTTTTCTAGGAAAAAAAAGTAGTAGCTGACCCTAGTTCTAATCCCTTGGATCCTCTGTGTAAATTAGAAGCCACTGTGTAAAATGCCTATTTAATAGACAAGTCTATTAAAGCAATGTCTGAGACCCATTAATAGGTCATGTCAAACCAGTGAAAGACCCTGGGCTTCCAGTTACAATCCTCTGCCATACACGTGGGTCTGGGACAGACTATGTATTTATGCATCTGATTCTGGTGAAACTTGCAATAAACAATATTCGAGTAAACAGTGAAACTTCAATCTGAACAAGAGAGAAATCAATTAAACTAAGGCCACGTTATTCCTGACTGTATGAAAAATCCTTTTACAATAGGCTGCAGTTATTTGAGGAGCAGAGGAACAGAAAACTCATTCATTTCCAAATGGGACTTACACTCCTTTGTCACATGTATGCACCTGAAAACCCAGTATGAGAACACAGTTTTCCACACAGCCTACCTGACATGCTCCTTAAACAAACACCTTCTCTACATTTCTCAAAACCAGGTTAAGAGGGCAGCTTGTCTCACAGAAGATGTTACTCTAGAAGTTCGATGTTCAGTCTGAGTCAGAAGTTTTGCTTCCCTCACAGCCAACAGAGAGAAAGAGGCACCTCCAGAGGGATTTTTGTTCTAAGCTGAGGGAACCACAGAGCTTTCTGCTTCATAGCATGCACTTGTTAGGAATTATAGTTTAAAAGGCAAATCCTTCCAAGATACCACTTAAACTATGTATGCACACAGATTTTCAAAAAATGATTGAAATCTCCTTCTTTGTTCATAAGAACTCAGATGATGTGGAGTTCAGATTTCCTCTGGTATGATGAAATACTGAAATGCTCTGTTAGCATTTCTGTATGTCAACATCAAAACCCCAAGAAAATCCTACAGTGCTTCTAGCACTTTAATTGCTGAGACCAACACAGAAATGGGATAAAGAAAGATGATTTCCTTAACCATGATGCAAAGCTTTAAACTGAGAAATTCTGCCTTCATCTACACATGGGTTGATCTTGCTGTGAATGTCTGTATTGGCATTTGAGAGCACATCATAAGGCTCCTTTTCCAGTATAAGCAACTCTTTAAAACATATACAGGAAAAAAATTATCTTTCTACCTTAACTTATCAAAGAACTCTATGAAATCACAATATCATGTGAATAAGGAAGTAACTGATTGTATTCCAGAGACAAGAGATGAAATCAAAGACCTGCTTCTAACAAATGTACTTAGCACCTGAAGGGACAAAGAATGAGTCTTTCACAGCTACAGCTGCAATGGTTACTGCAATAAACCATAATTTGCCTGAAAAAGAGAGAGAATTACTTGTTCAATTAATTGTTCTCTAAGGACAAGACTCCAAACCCAGTTCTACACTCAGCTAAAACCAGTTTATCCCAGTGGACTTTCAATCAATTACACAGCTGTAAACCGCTGCATAATGAGCCTATATATTTGCCAGCATATTTCTGAAATTTATTTTGCTTTACCAAACATTTCCCAAATCACCACAAATATCCATTGTGGTTTTTTGCCCCTCTTAGTATATGACATTGATAATTTTGAATCTGCTTACCTCTTCTGAATTGACCTGAGTCCCATTTCAAAGTTCATTTCTAATTTTCTTTTTCTCATGTCCTTTACCACAGATAATCACTTTTCAACATGCTCAGCTAAACACTCAGCCTTCAGTTTTTCTTCCCATGTGTCCTTCTCCTCTGCTAAGATACCTTTCCATAGCCTACAGATCCCAATATCTGCAACATCTCTCTAGATGTGAAACTCTTAACTAACAAATCAGTCTGCCAATGCAAAGCTGCAATAAAACTTCCACATCACTAGAAGTGACAATAACATGTCAGGCATTATATGGGTGCTATGAAAATCTTCTCCTTCAGAAGGCAGACACTGTAACACAATACAAGCTGTACTGTAGTGAGGTTGCAATACAAACTGTAACAGGCCAGTAACAAAACACATCCTTCCCCACACATCTGTATCAACTTTGCAGAGTGTTTACAAGACTAAAATAACATCAGAAAAAGCATATATAAATTTAAAAAAAAAAAATAGTATTGTAAGGGTAGTAAAATTGAAAACAAACCAAAACCCAACAGCCAACATCCAGAATCCAAACCAAACTTGATATTCACCCATGCAAAGGGACCTCCACTTTGGTCAATGCTATGGTAATGGCTGAAGCAAGCAAGACAAAAAACCATGTGCACTGGAGATGCTCACAGGACTTCTGGAGGGACCGAATGCTCAAGTATTGGTCCTTAGATACAATGCACTGCTAATACAGGGCGACTGATTCCTGCTGATGCCTTAATAGACTGCAGAAAACAGGACTCCAGCCAACTTAGTATATGATAAAAAGGGCAGGTCCTTTAATGTCCAGGCCAAGGGCCTGCAGGAATACATGATGACGTGTGTGTGCCCCAAACATTGGCTTCCAGGGTTACTATAATCATGTCCATCCAATCCCTGGTCACCCATCCCTTGGTACAGCCCCGTCCCACCCCCAGCACACCCTGTCCGAAATTGAGTCTGGGGCCGTCTGAGACCCCCCCTTCATGATCTTCATCTTTGTCATAGCACACAGGGATCCTTGGAGGCTTTTCAGTGTTACAGGTTTGGAGGTCACTCTGCCCATGTTTATGTCTCATGGCACAGACTTTGAGGTGTTTCCACCCTTCTACCTTGAAAACAAGACTAATTAGCTAATGGAATCTTGAGGGGTTCATATGGGGTAAGGGTTAGTATCATAAACATTGGACTGAAGCTACTAGAAACACTAGTACACTGAAATCTACATTTCACTACAATTACTTCTAAAATCTATAAAAATTAAAAAATCAAAAATGAAAACCCCTGAGACATCACTGCTTACCCACAGAAACCTGGGTATGGTCCAAGACCAGATTCACCAAGTACCTGAAACAGCCACCAGCACACACCTGGAAAATACAATGTATTCAACATATGCTCATCCTCCAGGCATCACTGGGCTCAGGTATGTCCTGATTGCATGGGGCAAACAGTTCTGAGGCTAAAGCCCAACTCCA
>JAOXXN010000102.1:28682685-28718369 GCA_026770055.1 Myrmophylax atrothorax
TTAAAGCTCCAAGGGCTGAATAAAAATTAAAACATTATAAAAGAAAAGAAAAATCTTACTTCCTATTTATTTGGCAAGGTAAGTCCTTTTAGCTGAGTGCAGGTTTCAGCAAGGCTTCTAGCAGAGCTACAAAGTTCAATTCTGGTGCATGTTATATGGGACAGGTTTTGAGAGTTCTACCCACCATTTGATTCAAATAAAAAGATTTATAGAAACAGTCATATTGTTAGGATGCCTCAGTGGTGGTAGAACATTTTGCAAAATCAGCATATTACAGTGAAATTTCCTTTGGTCTCTCTTTTTTTTTTTTTTTGTTTAGGTTCCACATTTCAAAGAGTAACCACAGCATTAAGTTCCCTTGATGCTGAGGCTGCAGGTGGCCAGTTGCTATTGCCCATTTCCAAGCCAGTAGGGCCATTACACTGCATGAAAGGTGAGTCATGGAAGATTTGTGGTTCATAAACCACAGAGATTTTAGCCTCTAAATTTTGCTTAGTGCATTAGTTTCAAATATATCCAGAACTCAAAAACAAAGAGACATGAGCCTGCCAAGTTCTATGCCATTAGGGAAAATGAACACATGTCCTCTCCTGGCAGAGGTGTGTGAACCCTGGGGTAACACTGGAAAGAAACCTGTTGCCTTCAGCCAGAGTTAGACAGGGCCATGGATAAACACTGCTAAGTTTCAAATTATATTGCAAATACTTAATACTGAAGGAATTAGTTCTTCATTCGAAAGAGCCACTGCTTCTTCATGCTGAGATACTCTGCACAAGGCCAGATTCTGTGCTGCCTTCTGTTCTACCAAGTCCCATTAACTGTCAGCAGAAAACTTAGCCCGTAAGTTCACTTGCAAGTTTATTTTTTCTGGAAACACAAGTTTTGTTCATGCATGCAAGCCATGACACTCCAACAATCACCGGGTATGCATCAATCCCTAACATCGTATTTGACACTGTAAAGCAAACAAAAAGATCACTTTGCTGGAAAACTTCACTTATTCTCAAGAGAGAATAAGCTTATGGTTGGTCGTTGGTCCACAACACCCAGATGATCTGACACAGGACATCTTCCTGTGACCTTCTTCCCATCTATACTCATAGACAGATAGAAGTGAACCCTTTGAGAGCTGTAACAGAGTTCAAAAAGTTAAAGCAGTCTTCAAGCAATTCAATATGAACCCTTAGGCATCATCTGAGCTGAAAACTTCTACTTTGCTTCCGCTGCACAGATTTTAGCAATGATGTAACCAAACAGGACCAACTCCTAACACTGAAGCCATCCATCTGCTCTTCTCACAGCTAATCAGGTTCCACAGCCAGTGCTACAAGCTCCACTCCAAGCCTGAATCAGCTTGAGACTTCAGACACAAGCAAGCAAAAAGTGGTGGCATTTTTTAAAATTCCTAGACTGACTAATATCCCAAATGGGCCCCCCACTAAATGAAGTTAAGATCACAATTACATTCAAATAATTGAAAGCTTGCTACAAAGAAGATGAAGACAAATTTATTCTCAATATACACAGGAAACAAGGTATGAAGTCATAAGCTTTTAATTTTACCAGGGACATTTCAGATACTAGGGAAGAAGGTTAGTAATTAAGAATTGAAGCATTCCTGGAAGAGATTGCTCAAGGAGTCTGTGGAATCTTCAGTGCTGGAAGCCATACAAATGTCTGTCAGGGATGACACGTACAGTTGATTAAGCCTTGGATATGGGAAAGACTGGATGGTCTTCTGAAGTCTCTTCCAGTCCCATGACTCTATGATTCATCTAACAATTGATGTTAAGTTTGGAGTACAATATAGGACTTTCACATGCTGGATATGGGCCAGCAAGACAACTATTACTCTGTAAATCCGAACACTGTAAATCTGAAAAGAAACAACTGTTACGAGGTGGGGGAAAAAAAATCAGCCCATGAAAATGACAACAATATCAATAAATAAATCATTAACATTGCAAAGCTTAGTGAGAAGGAGTGAGACAGAAGGAATCTGGTTTAATCTTACTTAAGCATCAGTTTGCAAATCTCAGCCAAATGTCCATTTCTGATAACAAGTGAGCACAGCTTTCATTTGAGACTGCAAAGAGTGGAACATGCAGGCAAAGAAATTAATGCCTTTAAAGATGCTTCCATTTTCAAACAAACTGCCTTGTTACATTCAAACACCACACTGCACATAAAAGTTCTTTTACATACTTTTACTGGATTTTTAAAGTAGAGAGTTACAGTGAGTTACTTAGATCACATCACATTTCTTCAGCTTTGTTCTACAAATGCACACAATGTGTGTTCTCAAAGCTAACAGCTGAAAAGTGTATAAAAAAGAAGATTCAAATGTGAAGCAGTGGGTTTGAGTTTCTGCACATTTTCATGGGGCTTGTATGAACAGAAGAATGGTTGGACTCAGTCTGACATGATCTGTCCTGACTGGGCTTCTTCCAGCTGGGAGACAAGGCCAAGAAGGGCCCATTTTCCTTCTGCTTGAAAATTCATTGTAAGGGCTCTTCTCATGAAATCAGGGCCCCACCTAACCCTCAGCCCCTCTTTACACCCTGTATCTATTCAGTGAGCACATCATTTACTCGATCAACAGGGACAAAAGTGGCAGGACTAATAAAATCTTTCCACCAGGTCCACCATGTTTTTGTATCTCCTTCTAAAAGGCCAAGATTGAACAAGACATAGCACTACAAAGCTGTTGTGAAGGTGTTCTACAGAGACCTGAACCCATCAGTCACATCAGTTTGTCCAGCTCTGGGAGTACCTGGCCCCCTCTGCTCATGGGCAGTGAAAGGTAAGAGGTGAGCACACGGCCAGGCAGAGGATCCCCAGCAAGCACAGAACGGGGGGGGGGAAATGAATAAGTGAGACTAAAAAGAATAAGAGGAAAAAGAAATCAACAGAAGACGAAAGAAACAACTCTGAGGATGCAGGAAGTTGCTAAGCAGGGGGAGGAGTATGTTCATACAGGCAGAGAGAAAATAATAAAGAACACATGATAAAGCTGTCAAAGACCAACCAATACTCAGATACACTGTCAGTATGGCTGAGAATCATGATGGCTCCATTGCTGAATTCAACAGTTTTAAATTAATGAACTTCAGGACATTTTCTTTAGTTTCCACCCTCTCCAATAAGAACAAACAAATGATCCAAGAATGAGTGAGGTTCATACAAACCTCTTTTGGCTGACTTTCATTCACAAAGATGGTTGTTGAAGAGTCATTCTGCCCAATGCCTCCTCCTTCCTTTTTTAGACTTTGTTGTTTGCAAAGTGTTTTATATTTCTCCCCACCCAAGTGCCTCAATCTGTCCAGTTGCCAGTTCAGGGCAATTCTCCCTTTATGTGAGATCCCAACAACTGCTCTGCACGCCAATACTGAAAGTGAGCAGGTCAGAAAGATGCCAATTATCCAAGTGTTTACACAGATGTGAATCAAAATGTGCAACGTTGATATTAGAAACAGAGAAATGCATTCTTCGCTTTTCTTTTAAGATAAAGCATTAAAGACGATTTAAAAAAACACATATGGAAAAGGCTAGTTCTTCACACGCTGCTGACACTTCACATCCCACTACCTCTATGGCATATTTCTTGCATATACAAAAATTGATTGTGTTTTCTCCATCCTTCTCCTTTTTTTTTCAAGTTGCTTTTGTATGTAGTTCACTTCAGAGATTTCTTCTTTAATGATAGAAAATAATCCCTCTCCTCCCCTTAAATTACGCCCCACTACCACACTGAGATAGTTATGCTTCTTAGCAGAGCAGCATATTAAAGCCTTGAGGTTAAAATTTAACCTCACTCTGCTAAATTTATTCCGACAACCAATTTCAGCCACGAGGACAGAACCTGGCCGGTTCCTGTGTTCTGTTCCTGGCCTCACATTTTATTCCATGAGCAGTGTATCAGAGGTGAGCAACAGGCAAAATAATGTTGTCTCATTTCGATTTCTCTGAAGTCAATAGGAAGACTTGCCAGTGCCTTCAGTGAGACCTGAGCAGGGAACCAGGCCCAAGGCAAGCTCTTCATTTGCAACCACTTGCCAGGAGACTTTTGTGTGCCCCACACAGAGCTGTACAGGCTCTGAAAACCAGTTTAGAACTGGGTAAACTTTTAAACTTTACAGAGAAGCTCTAAACCAGATATGCCTTGGAGACTCATTTATCAATTTAAAACATAACAGTATGCCTCAGTTCCAGGTGCTCATGAACAAAAGGTCCTTAAGTAACCAGGAAGTAACAAAAGAAATGGGGAAAGCTATCTGTGATAAGTATTGATGAGATCAAAACAGTAAAATAATTTTGTAAAGCTTGGAGAGGGGAATATTGATAAAATCCATACCATTTCACACCAGGAGCAACCAGAAAGTCACCCCTTGAAATTGTCACAGAAAGCGTCACATTAAAACGAGAGTTCTGCAAAACAAATAAGAACCCCTTTTAGAAAATTAAAAAAAATCTCCATGTACTAAGAAGGCAAGAGAGAAGAACAAAAACTGCTTTTCCCAGTATACTCTCAGATATAGCATAGACACAATTCTAGGAAAGAGTGGTTTGGTCAGTTGTGCACGAAGATTTTTTTCTCATGGAGATTATTAAAACAGTATTTTTCCAAAAAAAGGACAATTATATAGACAATCTATACCCAGAACTGGTAAACAGAGAATAGAAATAATTTTACTGAAAACTGCAAAGGTACACAAACAGAAAATTCATCGGTCTTGCTGAGGAAATTCCTGGAATACTTGCACCTCCATGATCCAAGTCTGCTGATCATGGAATGTTTAGGCTTCGGATTTAAAAGATGCCCCTCCAAAATCACATGTAAAATAATTGATTGTTGAAAAACTGCAGTGAGCACAAACACTAACTGAAGACAAATGAAACACCTAAGTACCCACTTTATCCAAAGGAGGAAAAAAAAAAGAGAACTAAACTACATTTAAAGGCATCAGAATGAGGTGGGAGGGGTTTAACATCAGGTATAGTTTCTGAGAAATCTAGCTGTGAAGTCAGAGGAATAAAGATAAGACAATTAATAAAAATAAGACCTTATGAATATACAGACCAGTCACATGTATCATTAAACAACTCCAAATCAACACAGCACTATTTTGACAAGTATCAGCAAATTCTAAACCCTCAGTAAGTACCTCTGGGATCCACAGCACAGGAAGCTGAGATGGCAGGAAAAGCACAAAGACCTTTCTGCATAGTAAGTCAGAGGCCTGTGGGGGAATTCCTGCTGTGCCACAGCAGCAGAGTTTCTATGCCCCAGCCCTGCATGGCCACACAGGCTCAGGCAGAGAGCACAGGGATGTCACACTTTTTTCAATGGCCATGAAAACATCTCCAAAAACACAATCACAGAACCATTAAGGTTTGAAAAGACCTCCAAGATCATCAAGTCCAACCTTGAGCAAATAATAACGCTTTTATGATCACTATTATGTTTCCATAAGGGAAAGGAATGTTTTAAGGTACGGAATTAAGGTACAGAACTAAGCTGGTTTAAATCAACCTATTTTCGTAGGGCCACAGCAGGGAACCAGTTTACACTATGTAGGGATCTGGTAGCACATCTTTCTGTATAAGTTTTGGCAGCTCACTGTAAACCCATTAATCTTGAACTACACTACTACAGTTCTGGGAGATCTGCAATCACAACGACCCTGCATTATTTATTCTACTTCTTATCTGACAGGAAAAACCAGCCTCCAGGAATCTGCCTGGTGAGGTACAGGACAATGGATGATTTCTGCTCTGAGGCAACAGCCTCATATTTGGAATGACTTTGTTATCTGAAACCAGAGGTAGAGTAGCTAGTGAGAGTTTTCTTCTTTAGATTAAGTAGATGGTCCTGTTTTCAAATAGTGATATTTCAAAGCACCTTTTTTGTTGCTTTACCAGATTGCTTTTAAGTGCAGTAACCCAAGCAAATTCCACACAAAATCCAGTAATTTGAAGAAAGGATTGGGATCCCAAACTTACGTATTCTGTTTCTGATCTTTATTCCCAGCATTACTGCACAAACTCATGAGCACAAATTAAAATATTCCCTTTTTGAGCAGTCAGGGAAAAAAAAAAAGGCAATTCCTACAGTAAGGACAGATATCAAACCCACTTGCTACTGCCCTATTTTCTAGTTTTAAGTTTCCAATGGGGACTAACAGCAAGAACAAATAACAGGATGTAGTTAAATTCTAAATAAGAATTGATTTGTTGGTTTAACAGACAAGAGCAACTTTTCCCAGCACGATTATCTAAGTCCATGAGATATCCAAAACAATTACTAACCACTTACTGCAGGGAGGTAGTTGCTCCTAAGCTGAAAATACAAGACACTTTCTGGGTTTATTGGTGCTGTGCAAGAAGGGAGATCTGGAAGAAAGCAAGAAGTTAACCAACTCTTACAGGTTTTGATATCACAATTGGAAATCCTTAGAACAAAACTTGAATAAAGAACACAATTACCCAATTTGAAATGGTTTTCTTATAAGTCTAAAACTTAGGCCCGTTTCCTGAGTTTGGCAAACATTTCAGTCACCACTGCCATCTCTAATCACTACAAGTTTTCCCTTCCAGCATTGGCTTTCCTCTGAATTTGAAACTCAAGCTTAATGCAAAGCCACATCAAGCAGAAATAGGATAAAATAGATCCATGCTGAGCCTGGATGAGCAAAGCTGCAGATTCTTGCTGCTCTAGTCACAATAATAGTTTCAGCTGAAAGACTACTGGTCCATTTCAGCAAGTGACTGCTTTGCTGCTGTGCCACACAAAGCCACAGAAAAGCAAAGCTAGTCTTCTGCTAGTTTTTTTTAAACATATATTATCTGGGACACAGCAGCATACAATCTTAGAAGCTTGTAAAATGAATTAAGCAGACATGCACTGTATTTGTTTCCAGTTCAATGGGAGGCTTTAATATTGAACACATATGAAGGAAGAGACGCGCTAAATTGAACGAGCCTGGAGGCTTAAAGTGATATTAATTCCACTTGCATTCAACTATGTGGATCCAATGATCAAAGAGATTTGGAAGCAAGAAGGGAATAATGGAAATATCAACACTCAGCAATACCCATGGCCTCAGGGTGGCCCAGGACACGAACAGATGTCCGGGAGCAGCAGCGCCCTCTCCCCTCGCACCGAAAGGGGACAGGAGCTCCGGCCGCTCCGGGTTCTCATGGACCAGCCTCAGATCTTCACGGTGCTGGTCCGAAATGGAGCCAATCACATTCTACCCTGTTGCTTCCTAAGCTTAGATACAGTCCTGGTTTGGCTGTGGTAGAGGTAGTTTTCTTCTTAAACAACATCTTGTTAAACGGAGCAGAAACTTTCTATATAAAGCACCATTAGTGATGGCTATTGCCTCTTAGCATGGCTTTGAAGAAATGAGAGACGAGCACTAAAACACAATTGTGGTAACCAAAAATTAGCAAATAAGTCTTTAAAAGAGAGCAGAGACAGGCCTGTGGAGTAAGCAGCTGTTTATTTGAGCAACACCACTTTCTACAGGACATAAAATCTTGGTTTAAGCTGTTTAAAAAAACCCTTCCCAGATCTAGCACATTTGCATTATCCAGAAGCAGTAAGGAATTAAACTAGAAATATTAGCTGTTTTTTTTAAAAAATAAATGAAAAACTCCCCAAGATTCAGGGCAACTTTTTTGCCAGAAAAGTTCCTCCTTCAGCACAGGAGAGTTCAATATGATTGCACTTCCAAACCAAACTAATCACAAAAGCAAGTTCTCACAGTATTAGGGCATAACTGTTCTCTGCTTTCTTGTAGAAAATCAGCTGAAGGCCAGTATATTAATTTTATTTAATTATGTGCCAGGCCTTAATTCTGTGAAAGAACAGACCAGATATTGACAAGGGCTGCAATTTTAAAACAAGAGGTCAAAACTGGCCATGTGATGAATAACTTTTAGTTATTAGCTTTAGTATTCAACCTGCCTCAATATAAAATAAGGTTAACAACTTGCATTCAAATTCTGTTGAAATGAATGGGAAGGTTCTCCTGATTTAACAGAATTTTGATCATGCTTTTTGGCAAATTTCAAGTTACTCTCTTTCATATTCTTCTGTGCAACACACCCATCCAGAGAAGTGGAAAGTATTCTTGCAGTAACTGGAGATTGTTGGAAGACTATTTGATGAAAAGCTTCTCCACACATGTGCTTGTTTTGTCTTTAAAGTAGCAATTGTTTTCAAGGACTAGAGGATTTGGATTTTGTTGTTCTTAAATGTGTAAGCTCTTTGTCTTTCTGCCCTGTTTTTAAACAGTGCTAGTGATAACTTTCCTGATGTCTTGCTGCATTTTTTAAATAGTTTCAATTTACTTTGGGACGGTCCTGTGGTACCTTATAAATCTCCCAGAGAGTAGAAAAGGATTTTTGTGGGCTTTCTTTTTGCCAGATTTCCCCATGCTATGAGTATTTTAACTACTACTTTCCTTAGACTGAAGTGCTGCCTATGTTTTAACCCCCCTTATGTTGAGCTGCTGTATCTTCTGCATGGAGGGTTCAAATCACCAGAGCCAAAAATTGCCTGGTACAGGAAAAAAACACTTACATTTAAGTAACTAGTAGATGTCCTTACTATTCCAACAAGATAAGGATTGTCAGTGTGCAATAACAAACGAAAACCAAGTTTCACACAAAGATGTATCTTCAGGTAAAAAAGGTGAATGATAAGAAAAGAAATGTCTACTCTAAATAGTTTTTTTGCCTTTTCAAGCTGTCTGTGCTGTTACAAAGTTATTTTTTCCCCACTCTTTGAAGATGGCCAAGCTGATTTGCAACTATAAACTACGGAATATTTTTTTAAATAATTTTAAATCATAGAAGAAAAAATAATCAATGGGAGATTTGTTTTATTAATCTTAAAGAAATGAAACAGATAAATGCAAATCATATAAAACATAGCAGTGTGCCTTCTGGTTTGAAAGTACCAGCAATTTCTCCCTACTTGCTAGTCCTAGTTAATGTCAGTCCCTTTCCTTAAGGACTTTGCTGATAGATTCAAAGTCTCACACTCACATAAAGCTCTTCATGAATTTGGTAAGTCTACTTAGATAAGTAATGTAAAGAATGCAGACTTAGACGGAAATAAAAATGAAGCAACAGTCACAGAACAAGGACACAAAGTCTTAGTGCAACTTGGAGCCAGAAGAAGCAGCATCCTGTGAAGGCTTTAGATGTGACATTATTGGCATCTGACAGAAGTGAATCCTTTGCAACACTTTTGCATTTGAGTTAAGCAAACGCTGAGGAAAGTAAGAGGTTTGATGGTAACAATTGATTCTGAACTCACAGGGCATGAGAAGCACAACTTGGACAGACTGGGGCACTGCTGACAGGTTTAGGGCTCAGGAACAGACATCCAATAAAAGAGCACATAAACATGGCAAAGTGAGACATCTGCTCCAAGTTACTCAATTCATCCACAGGGTGAAAACTGGTTTGCATTGTTTACAAATAAATTTAATAAATAATCAGGCAAATCTGTTGTTAGTTAAAGCATTAGGAAAAATACACCCTTTACAATGCCTCTTGCAGAAAGACATCTGTTAACTTGAACTCTGCAACCCAAATTGCTTACAGAATCCTTTATTTGGGTTTACTTTTTGTCTCTTCCCATTTCATTTTCTGCTCTCACTGGTCACTTCATCAGTTATGTTTTACAAGCAAACATGTTTTCTAGCAACAAAGGATGAAATAATTTTGGCCATATGCTTACCATTACACCCAAGACTCAACAATCAAAGATTATTTAACCAGAAAAAGATTCTAGTGTTTTCAAAATACTTTGGAGACCAACTTATTCATCTATAAAGATAACAGACAACTTGTTTGTACTATTATGTATGAAGTATTAGAGATCAATGTGCTTAAAAGACCAAACCTTTAAGGGAATCTGAGTAAGAAATTTAAAATGAGAGCTAGATTGACAGCTGGAAACTCTTCTCAGGACAAGTAGTTTTCCTATTAGTGCATCTTCTACCATCATCTGCTTTCTGTAGTGTGATTTTTCATTCTGACCCCATGGAGAAGTGGCCATGATACTGTGGCTGCTCTTGAGCTGAGCCAAGTGCAGATCATTCAGCACTTGAGTATTAAAACCCAGACTTTAATTTGTTATAATTTATTTCACAGAGGTTACTACCACAAACCAGAAAGGAAAAGTAGCACTTATGAACAATCAAGAGCAGCTTCTGAATATTAATTTTCCATCCTAACAAATGGTTTAATTTCCAGGTTCAACCCGACTTTCTGAACTGGATTGATCCCTTAGACACCCTCGTTAGGGCAGCAGATCAGCTGCTTCAGAGAAGGTACATGATAAATCTCATTCACTAAGAAGGGATACCAAAAGAAAAAATAACATCTAATAACACTAAAACCAGACAGGTAAATTTTATGCTAATAAAGGTACTGCCTGAACATCCTGGAAACTGGTGTATTTTCAGTGTTGAAGACTCGGAGTCTTTTGGCAGCTGGAAGGGACAGTGAGGGCACCTTGCAGTGGTGGAGCTGGAGGTGGCAACTACTGCCAGCACAGAGACTACACCTCTGACAGCTGCCTCCTTCAGTGAGGGACAATGCACACAAAGGAGTGAGTAAGGGATGAAGATCTACATATCCCTCTAAACCCCCACATCACAGGAATAAAGATGAAAGTAAGAGTGAAAAAACAATGAAAAGACCCAGTTGAGCCACTGTTGACAGCCCAGCACCAAAGCACCTCCTTTGCACATCAGATACTGCCTGTTCTTGGCACATTGTATGTTTCTACTTGGTAGGGACAGAAAGGGAGAGATGTAACTTGAACTACTGAGGTTCTGCAGAACACCAGGAGCTATCTTGACTTGCCTTCACTCAGTACAATTGCTATTTTGTTTCTTGCTGAAAATGCATATTTATCACTGCAGCGCAAACCAGATGTGAAATCACAAAGAAAATCAGGATATTACAGCTGATGGAGGATCAAAATAGCTGCCTTTGGTGCTACGTGGATCATCACGAGACTGGCTCTGTAGGGATATTTCTGCAGTGTTAACAAGCAGAGAAAACAGATTTAGCAATACCTGCTTATGACCAGTTTTTGTCAGCTCCTGACCTCTCACTAGTGCCAAAACTTGGAGAAAAATAATACTAAGTAAAAACCTAATAGCTTCAAGTGCTGGAAAAATATACTTGCTTCTCTGGAATGAACCTCTAATAGAAAAAAAAGTAACATCTCCTCTTGTAAATTTTGGCTGCTCCATCTCTATTCATATTCTTTCTTTATGCCTGCAATGACATCACTCAATACAAGGGAAAATGGAAACTCACTGCAAGCTTAATTCACAGCCCTTTAAAGTATTCAAGATCCAAACTCTACAGAACTAACAAATTTACAGGAGTGGGGCTACTGCCTTCAAGTGTTTTATACAGATGTTTGGAGGTCCAGACACCCATGAACAGTGGAAAATACAATAACTGAAAATCAATCATTGGCATATCTTTAACCAGAAGAAGGCTGTACTAGATTCCAATTTGAATCATAACAAGAAGAAAAAGAACCTCAGACATCAGTTTAAAAACTACTGACTATAATTTGTAAAAAATCTTTTAGTCTAAAATTTTCACATTTAATGCTCATAATATTTCAACACATTGACTACATGATATAATCTTGTTTATCTAAAATTATTTGGGGATTTCTGAATCCACTTGAGAACAGACACTCATGAGGGGAGTGGAAGGATTACAATGAATTGCATCAGTTTTTTGAAGAGGTATATTTGCTTTAATGTAGCCTCTTAAAGGCAGCCTGTGTTCTTTTTTGATTGCATTGAGGGGCAGGGGACAGGGAAGGAAAGTCCAATCACACAATAGATAGTGAACTATCCTTCAACTGGGATTTAATTTAATCAGAACTCTTAATTAATCTGGACAAATTATATGATACTCCCAGTAAGGAAGCAAACCTGGACTACTCCTCATCCCCATGAGATTTGTCAATAACTAGACAAATAATCCCTTATACACTGAGTTCCCCAAAGAAGTATTTCTTCCCGGAAGAACTGTGCAAGGAAAAGTGTTTTTCTCTTCTAACAGCAAGTCTGCCCACAGGAGAACTTCTCCTCCCTCCTCCTTGTTTCTAAATTCCAAGATATCCAAAACAGACAGTGCTTTGGTCCATCCACAGACAACATGCCATTGCTGACCTCAGTGCTCTCAGCCCCTCACTGAAACCTTGCCTGGTTTGGGTGCCTTTTAATAAGCCAGGACTTGGCATTAGCCTGGTGCAGTACCATGCCCCAGTCAGAGCTAACAGGTGCAGAAGGAAGAGGTGCAGTTCAGTTTCCTCTCTTCCTTTGCAGTACTTAACTCAAGTTAGAGGCAAAAGTGGCAGCTACACCTACATCTCTTCAGAAAAAAATAGGGAAAAAAGCATATACAGATGAGACATCCTGCTTTGTAAGAAAGTACGGACCCTGGCCAGAAACAAGACTGTACTCTATAGGTTACTAAGCAACCTGCAAATAGAAAGGTACAGTTAGACAACAGATCCATGTGTTAAAAGAAACACAGAATAATCTCTGGTCCTGTTAAGTCAAACTTGGTGGTGTTACATTTATGGTACCCTATCACAGCAAACAAAATCTGCCCCAAGATAAAATCTGCCCTAAGATGCATTTAGCACAACCAGGGGCATCCGTCTCCTAAAGTAGGACTGAGCATAATTTTCAGGGATACTGCTCATATGTTTGAGCTTTGTGAACAAGGATGAAGAAAAACAAAACAAAACAAACAAAAACCCAACTAAACCAACTAAAACCCAAGCCCCAAAACACACCTCTGTTTGAAAACACACTATATGACCCCTTGTCTCTGGATATTTCTACAAGAAGAGTGAGGTATAGAGACTGACAGCACGCAGAGAAAAAATTTGCTACCTCCTTTATGATGATCTGTTCCCTAGATTACCCAGGATCAGATGCATCTTTCTTCCATGCATATTGGTCACTGCAATTTATAAGCCTAAATTCTTTTCCACTGTGCCAATGGCTTAACTCTTCAATTTCTATGGATCTGAGTGAGACCAAAGCCTTTTCCACTCCAAATAAATAACTAACTAAGAAAACATTTACAGCTTTCACCCAGGATGATTTGTTGACTGTTTAAAAAACCAAAAAGCACAAGCACAGGACAATTTTTCACACAGTGGTGGAAGTACTGAGCTGTTACACTTGATAATTTTGCTTAATAACACCTGGTTGCTTTTCAGCTTTTTGCCTCCAACTCATATCAATATATTCTTAATTAGATGTTATAGAGAGTTACCTGTAACAGATACAGTGGCATCTCTCTCTGAAAGATCACAAATTACTCCTTAAAAAATTAAGTCATTCTCCTTGTGCAATAGCATACAAGTTTTCATTATAAGCAGCTGACAACTCAGCCAGACCGAGAATAAAGAGAACCTATTCTTCTTTAATGCTTCAGTTTGAGGATGAGCTGAGAGAAGTGAGGCACTTTAGGACTGAGAGTTTTCCCACAGCCCTGACAGAAGGAGGAGACAACAGCCCTTCCTGTGTGGTTTGACACACCTAACAGCAATACCACCCAGCTGCTCTTTGTGGGGCTCTTCAGTCAAGTTACTATGACTGTTTTTAAAGGTCCCAATCACAGTGGACAAAATAACCCAAATCAAGTTTTGAGTTTTTCTTAATTTTCTCTGTTTCACAAGAAAAACCTCACACAGGCTTCCCTTGCTGGTTCTACACAAACCTCACAGTTGAGCAGGTTCAGGGCAGATACACACACTTGTGCTCATTTAGTCATAACATTTTGGACTGAAGTGAGTTCTCAAGAAGGGCCAAAGTGGGATTAAATCTCCAAAGTTTGTCCCTGTGCTCTAAGGCTGGCTGTACATGCCAGTTTTGCCACAACACACCTGTGCTACAGTGCAAACAACCAGAGACTTCAACTGGCCTATGAGTCTTTCAACATTATTTATGGGAAGACAGCCTGCTGTGACTCAGGAGTTAAAGCAATATGGTAACAATAAAGAAGTGAACTATCAAAATCATGTAGGATCTAATGAGGCTTTCCCTTGGCACCAGTTATAAGGATGCTTTATAATAGATATCTGTCCTTCTAAAATAAAACAACTCTAATTATATTTTTAATAGGGCTTCAGATAAACTATAAACTAGACTACATAGTGAAAGACAAACTGAATTCAAACCAGGAACTAAGAACTTTCACTGAGTTCAAAGTTAGAAGAGATTATTCCAATCATATTGTCTAAGCTTGGTGAGAAACAACCCAAAGCAATAATGCAAGAACTCCTCCATTTATTCAAGAACCTTTAGAGAAGGCATCCAGTTACCCCAAGATGTCTCTAAAGCCACATTATTACTTGTTAAGATTGTTAAACATTTTGGCATCTCAGTTCTAGTGAAAATTAAACTCTCCAGACTCCAACCTCTGGGTCCAATTCTACCATCAGTAACAACCTGCCAGGTAGGTACAACTATAATCAGTTAGAGCTACATTCTTATCCTTTTGAAATATTAAATGGATTGAGCTTCTTCAGTGTCTGCTTCAAGGCATTTTACCAGACAATGAACCATTCTTCTATCTTTCTCCTGAATATTTTTCAGTTTCAGCCTCCTTCATAAATTGTGGCTACCAGAATAAAATATGCCAAGTGTAAGTGCATCATTGTCTCCAATGTTACAAAAAGTAACACCTCCACCTCTCTCCTCCTTGCCTTTCCTTTCCCTTCTCTATGTGCCCAGTAAGAACTTAATCAGATCTCCTGCCTACAGCATCACAGTAACAGTCCATATTTCCATGTCCATCCAGTAACAGCCACAAACCATTTCCAAAGCTGCTTTCTCAGATGTAACACCACATTTGATGTCACATTCTGCTCCCATATATGTGATCCAACAAGTGACGATTACCAAACGTGACTCTGCCTTGCAGTAAGGCCCAGAGTAGCACATGTTCTCCTTATATTATTAGTTTAAAAACAGGTATAAAAACAAATAAAGGGAAAAAAGCAAACAAACAACTCTGTCCCAGTGAGGCTCATATGCTGTCAGTAAGTCCTTGGAGTTACCCCTCACCTGGAATCAGAACATGGAGTACTGCAGTCAGGGTGCCTCTGATATGAGGGGATTTCCCATAAGGTTTCCATAGAAACAAAGGTCAGGAGACAACAACAGTTTTGTAGGTGTTGTATAGAAACTCTAAATTTGAAATACAATGCAGATAAAACTAAGTATTGAATTTGATCCATTTCCAATGAATCTTGGAAACAAATATTGGGCTTTTACTGATGTATTAATAGATGAACAAAATTCACCTCTGATGCAATTGATGCCAGTGATGGATTTATTTGGAGCATTTAGCCTGCTAATCCCATTAGTGAAGGCCCAGTTGATAGAAGAAACATCCCTGGAGATGTCACTACTTTCTTCTCCAGAAATACTGAGAAACAGCCAGTGAATGATTTAGGGATTTTCCACACATCATTCACACAAATCTTCCATTGCTTCATGCTACTGACAGACAGGTAGCAAATATCTCAAAGTGGGAAAGACAATTTCAGTGGGGAAAATAAGAGCAGGGATTTTGTTAAATCTGTTTTCTACTGAAAAACTCATAAATGGAAAATTATTTGGCATCTCTGTTGAAGCAGAATTGGCAGAGTAAGATGGAAAGCAGTCCTGTATCTCATTACTGCCTCTACTATCACTAGCTGGAAACTTTGGAAAAACAGGCCCCTTTCTGTTTAGATACAACCATGCTGTTGCTGGACAGAGTGCCTGGCTTTCTCTTTCCTTCTCCTGAGTATGGATGACACCTCCATAGAAAGGTGCTTCATCTTTTTTAAGCTTCTCCTACTACTGCTTATTTCCCACCTGACATCCCAATATCAGAGACATTTCCTAAGTATCAATTACAATGTCAGCAAAAGATGGATACAACTCCAGCACCATGCAAACATATGCACTAAGGTGTTCCCAATTTCACTTTAACTTGGCTTAGTATGTGTTTTCATTAATTAGTTAAGTGCAGACAGATACAGCTTTCTAAAAGAGGGCCTCAAATTACTACGCAGGACAAGCAACATCAACAGCTCCCCAGTGGAGCCAAAACAAGACATGGATTTAAGGTGAGCAGCGAGTGATGGGAAGAAGAAAGATATGCAAGAAAACCTCTGCTTCATGCCAGAATTCCCCAGAAGTAAAGGATGATGAAAAAAGACATCAAAAGCTATGATACATGCTTGGCTGCAGTTGGTCAATTATTTCTAAATAGCTGCATTGATAAAAGAGACATAACAGCTACTTTAAAAGAACAGGAAAGCTGTTCTTACATCTCACAGAAGCCTAATTAGGGCAGTACAGTATTCTACAGACATATCCAGGGCAGCTCAAAGCTTAAATAGCAACATGAGCATGCTAATCCACTGGACTAATTATAACTCTCAAGACCTCAGCTAATTTTTCCAGGTGTTTCTTTGCACAAGATGTATCAGCACAGAAAGCAAAACACTGGACTCAGTATTTTACCTGGCTTTTGTAGTTTATGAAATGCAGTTTCCACCCAGGAGCAGCAGAAATCTGAATTCCATCATTACACTGTTTAGAGTCTGACTCTGAAAAGGCAACATGGTATAGCAGGCAGAACAGGAAACTAGTAGGAAAAGGAACAGCTGACTAGTTCTGGATAAAATCATTTAATTTTTTCTTTTCCTTCTTTTTATCTGTAGTTTATTCAATGCAAAGGATCTGTGTGCTTGTATAGAGCCAAGCACAATGGCACCACAAGCAATCTTTTTTTCAGTGAAACAAAAATACCACGTTTTTTTGTTCCCAGGTTCTCACAGTAGGGTAGGGCTCTGTCTCACACTTAAAGATGTCTGGAAAATGGAATACTGTATCCAGATGAACACAGAAGAAAACAAAAGCTTAGGTCAGTCATTTAGCACAAAGAACCATAGTTCCTTTGCACAGTCTTTAGCTACTCATTTCACATCTAACACTGGAAATGAGCCCCTCACCATCCTCTTCTTTTACTAATAAACTGACTGATCCCTCTGAAAGTCACATACACTCAAAGGGAGCATTTGCTACAATTGTGCTGTGTGTGTTCAGACAAAACTATCTCCAGCCAGATTGGGCTCTTTAGACATAGTGAGATCAAACAACTCACAGAGTCCTTTGATGGAAATTTAATTCTTTAAAAATATGCACGAGGTAATTGAAAACACATTTTATGATATTTCAGATTATAAACAGTAGATCTCTGGCTGGGTTGAACAAATAGCACTAAACCTTTTTCTTCCTTCTGAAAAACCACAGTGCTTGGCAGTGTAAGGCACTGATGTGTCTTCTGTACCAGCACAGGGAACCACTGATTATAATGAAGAGTTTGTGCTAGGATGCAAATTGTACTCCAGCAGAAGAAACTGCCTGTAAACATCAGTTATTGTTCATTCAAAGCCATTTCGTGACATTAGCATGTTTTTCCAAGACCTAAGCACAAGGCCTGGGTTTAGTACATCCCCCCCACTCCGTTCCCTTGCACAAGTCTTTAGGAAAAAGCAAAAGGATCCTTGCTCACAGCCTCCACCTTATCATCAATCCTATGCACCCTAGAACAGGGCACAAAATCCAAATTCAGCTTCGCTCACTTGATATTTACACCTCCTTGTCTTTGCTAGTGCTGTGAAACTTTGATGAAACAAATCTGCATGCAAGCTTTATAGAACCAACAGTTACAGAGAGAGACATGCTGCTTTATCCATGAACACACACAGAGATCTCTTTGGTTCAACCACCAGTACTTTGTGCATTTGCTATATGAACAATGGAGGCCCAAGTAGCTGTGGGCTGTCCAAAACTTCAGTGCTTCATGGTGCCAGACTACTCTAACTTTGCTTCTATTTGTGCAGCAATAGGAGCCCTGTGGTAGGTGTCAGAGAAAAAAAACAGGTGAGAACAGGACAACCAAAGTCTCTTCATCTTTCTCCAAAAAAGACAGGATGGTAACGGGGTAGAGAGAGTGAGAACTTTTCTGGCAAAAGTTTTAAGAAAACAGTACCTTTGTTACAGCTAAAGTATTTCACTCAAGCTAGTGTGGAGGCAATTCCTGAACAAAGAAAAGAGTGCAAACCCAGCCTTACCTTACCCCAGAGGAATTAGGGGCCAGGAGTCCACAGGTGTTCAGACACTGTGGAAGACTCTGCTTCAGACTCTACCTGAATCATACACAAGCCAGTTATGAACCTCAGTCTTTCATATGACTTAATGCATAGGAAGAGTCTCAATGCATTTAAAAGGCCTTTTAGTAGTAAGAGCATAATGAGTCTGTCTCCCCTGTCTCCTGTACTCAAGAGAAAAGAGGTGAGGGAAATCCAGAACTGTCTAGGGTTCCTTCTGGGGCAGAGCTACAGAAAAATCCTCATACTCACACCAGGAGTCAGGCTCAATTTGAGAGCGTGTTGCTCTTCACTATTTGCCACATTTTTGACAGACTCTGAGTAGCTCAGCCCCTACATTTTCTCCTCAAACTACAAATTACACTATCTCAGTCCTAAAAAGGAAACAGCTATGATTTTTATTTACATGGAGTTGATGTTCCACTTCATCTTCTTCCAAGTCAGCGGCCCTTGAAAAATACAGAAGTTTTACTCCCGAGTTGGAACCACACAGACCAAGGAAGGTTTGAAAAGAGGACCTTTCACCAGGGCAAAATGCATCTTGTTGCTTGCTTCAGCTTCCTCACTGCTTAAGTCACAAATAAGAAAGCAAAGACAAACATTTGGTGAAACAATGTATTCACTCTCCCCATCTCTGCTTCCCCTTCTGTCTATTTATATTGACAGAAGCCTCTTCATTGTGTGAGGGTTAAAGACAAAACCCAATTTTATGGAAAAGCAGTTGATGTTTAAACTAAGGCTTCCTGATTTGATAGTTTCATGAAAATGCATACAGTGATTCAAAAAAACAAATCTATGGATTTTAAATGTTAGGGTATCATCCTTGTTTTAAGCCACTGTGCTTGTTTTCCCTGGGTCACTGAAAGAATGTGCTGTCCTTTACACAAAAGGAGTAAGAAGTTAATGTGTGAAGCCTGAAAGGCTCCACTCTTGCACAAACTCATTTTAAGGGATTCTTCATCATAACTAAAGTTTTGAAGAGTGAAACAAGTCAGTGTAATCTAACAATAAATCAAGCTTTAAAGTGAGAGCACGCTGCAGCAGTGCAGGAGGAATTGCAGCCCCATGAGTAGGGAGGTGAAGCCCAGCAAAGCAGTGGTGAGGCAAAACTGAATGGGCTGCTCATTGTTCTGCACCACACTGCCTGGCTGAAGGGAAAGTACAGGAAAATGAAGTCTTTCCCTCTCACAACTAAAGCTACAACAATGCAAATCACAGGGCAGCATTGACTTGTTAAACAGTTTCTGCTGGCTCTATTTTAAAGCTCTAAAGGCTTTGAAGTGGAGTTGTAAACTCAATTGATTTCAAACAAAAGGCTAATGTAATCCACTTTCAGCACCAGTACCATGCTGGCAGTGAATACACCCTTCTCAGTAATAGAAATTACTTATTAGTGTTTAAAGCAATTCATTTCAGTGTTTTCAAGCCACTTAAGAAGTTGGATAGGAATGATCTTGGCTGAATTCAGCCGCAGGGAAACCAAGCCAGTGTCTGGACCTGTTTTACTGGAGGACAGCGAGGCCTCCAGGAACACTGGCATTAATATCCAACATATTAATGCGCCCTTTTTGTCCCAAACTGCTTTCCAGATATTGTAGTTTTATATGTGACTTGTTACACGCAGTCCTGGAGTGCAGCCATCTCTGAGGTGGGATGCACAGATTTGGCTGTACAAGGTCAGCACAATCAATTAGGGCAGTAGCAGACACTGTATCAGTTTAGGAGGTTGGGCAGCTCTCAGATTCAGGCACTGGGAAATGGAAAGTTTGGGAAATACTGGCCACCCTTTTAAAAATTTATAACACTTAGAAGTCATGAAAATGTGGCAACAAGATCAGAAGTCTGCAAGAACAGCCAAATGGAAAAAGATCTAGGCAGGAATTGATTAGAAGAATATGGGACAGACTGAATGGAATTATCAGTTGTAGAAAGTCTAAGAAAAACAGCAACAAGTGGAACATAGAACAGGTCAAAGATTTTAAACTTTTCCAATAAGTTTCACAGCATTTGGCCCTTTTCTTTGGAAAGTACATGTGATACACCAGAGGAAAGGAATGACTCAAGGCAGAGTGTGAAACTAGGCAAATTTTAAAGTGGCCTTAACATAATTTTACATATACACAAGAAAGCTCCGCTGCCTTTTTCACTGTGGGTCTGAGTTTGTAAACAAAAGGTAGACCCATGGAATTGGGATGGAAAAACCTCCAGTACAGTTTTAGAAGCCACTGCTTGGCAATGGCACCAAGGAGTGATTCAAACTCCTGGGGGAAGGCCCAATAATTAGAATTAAGATCACAGTGTCCAAAAAATGTGTTCTGGACTAGATCTGCTATTTCAGGTCTTTTGGCAAAAATCTACTGTCCTTAATGTCCAGATGGATTTGGACAAGGAGAATCTGCTTTCACGAAGCTTCTGTAAATGGAGGAGGGGAAGACACAACCCAAGAGGATTTATTCAAATTAACATTCCCATATTGTTGACAGTTTCCAAAGTCTATCCACTCCTTGTTTCTGCAGAACTGACTTCCAAGTTAATCCAAGAGCTCTTCTTCATCAATTATGTCTCTATAATGAATGTCTTGCAAAGCTTGACTACTTTCCTCTTCTACTTTCATACCACTTGACCTCATTCCAGAATGAAACACTTTGAGTCTCTTTCCCAAAATAGGACAGTGAACTTCTTTAGCATAACAGCAATTTGAAAAACATCAGCAACAATTGTAATTAGAGGCATTAAGTCATGTTTGATATAGAGAAAAGACATTTTTAGATACATCTCAGCCTCTCAAAATTGTTTATTTTAATGATCTTCGTTTACTAGCTTTAATAAAATTTTAATAAATTTTATTATTTCATCGTTTCTTTTATGAACTTAAAATACAAGTTCATATAGTGAATTTCTTCTGTGTTCTCTAACGCAGATGAGCATGAAACCTTTTAATGGAAATGCCAATTCCTCCCAAGTCAGATTACATAGCAACAGTTCTCCCTCTCAAATTAAAAATATTGCATTAAATGAAAACCAGAAATAATTATTTACTTTTTTCAGTAACAAAATAGAGCACGTACATGTCTATCTCCTAAACATCTACTTACCAGGTAGGAAATGCACTTGGTCTCTCCTTCAGAGCAGACGGGTAAAAATCCCAAATGCAGCAGGTAGGGAAACCTTTTTGCAAGTCAAGGGTGCAAAAGAATTTGGTGAGGATGAGACTGCCAGCAGGCAAATACATGCCTAAGTCCAGCTGAAATGTTATTACAAAGGTCTATTTTTCCTTTTCTTTTCACTCACTTCATACTTCCCGTTGTTTGCTGCTGCTCATCTCTAGTTAATGTTTAATTGAGCAGACTGGGGCTGCACAGATACTCAGAAGCCAAGGTTTAGCTCACCCTGTGCTGCTAAAAGAGCGCCCAACACACTACACTCACCTTCACTACACACTCTCCTGTTTTCCTCGCTGCTTTGCTGCACAACGAAACAGTTAACGTTCACCTTTCAAGTTGTATCAATGCCATTGGAATTACCCATCCATTGAATGAATGAGAGGAATTCAACACCTCAAGGCTCCTTGTTTCAGGCTGTCTGCCAACTCGGGAGGCTGCGGCAATTGCTCTGCTCTTTGAAAGGTTTCTGCACAACTAAAGAAGCTATAAAGTTAGTTTGAGAACTTGTAGTAACAGAAGTAGAGTAAAACTGTAGTATCCGTCTAGTCCCCAGACTGTACCTAGTCCTTTTGAAGGGCAAGCCTGTCTCACTAGTTTAAAAGTCCTGTGTTTATCTGCAGCTCTTTCATTTTCCTCAGGACAGCCTCCTTAGGGAGGCACAAAAATTTCCTCTGCCCCCTGGAGATGACTGGCTCAGAGCTGTGTATGTTCACACCGTGTGCGAGCTGTAGTTTTATGTGCGTGGCCAGGGACAAAAGCAGTCACCTCCGCACCCCCAGAGGAGTGTGAAAGCTGGACTATGACACAAACCACAAAAATAGGCAGTGGGCCAGATACCAGAAAGCAAAGCAATTCTCATTCCTAAGTACTTGCTGGTTTCCTATTGATTGCAGTGGGAAACTTCCAAGTTCCCACTCCCAGTCTCTGGGAGAGCAGCAGAAAATACACACTTTCTGAGCATAGCACTAAAGAGGTCAACAAAACAGCACAGCCCTGCAGCTTCCCTGCACTGGCTCACCCACCACTAACCTGACACTGGCATTGACCTGGAATTCACTCATGGAAGTTACAGGATTCAACAAGCAAAATCCAGAGCAACAGATCTCACTTGCGTTTTTGCCCGTGTGAAATACAATTGTCTGTCACTTGTCAAAAGAGCTTTACAGAACTAACAGCTTACAGTATTGCTTCCTTCAAATTCACAAACATGAACCAGAGCACCACACTTCCATTCCTTCCATGACAAAAGCAGGAAATTCCCCCCACCCACCCATTACTTCAACAGTTATAACTCAAAGTGGACAATCAGAAAGGTTAAAGACTGGAAAGACACATGGGTCCCAACTAGGGAAGCAACAGCTAAATTATTCGGATAATAACAGTATTATTATATATATATTATTATATATAATAACAACTTCAATACACCGAAGTGGAAAAGGCTTCCAAGATTATTAAAGCAACAGCCAGTGAAAGTGAAGTGCACAGATGCTACATAAGTGACAAAACAGAATTGGGACCAGCACCTCACAAAGCAATTGTTCTGGTGACACTGATGCAGCCACACTGAACAGGTAACCGAGAAACTCCTGCATGAAGCTCTGGCAGACAGGGCTACTGTGAGCCTTGATGTATGAAGATAGGGGTAGAGAATAAATTGTAGGATGTAGTTTGATCATTAAGTGGACCACTACCAAAATATCAGGTCTGTAGATGAAGTCAGACAGATAGAGATGTTGGAAAGCAAGCCACAAAAACGCCCCAATGTCTCATTCTTATGCATATCCTATCTCCAGTGACCATCAGTAGCACTTGCCTTGGGAAAGAACACAAAGCCAGAGTAAGCTTACAGCAATTCTTTCCCAAATACACCCTCCTGGCTTCTGGCAGTCAGCAGTTTATGGACTTAAGAAGTCAGACCACTGTGTTTCATAGTCCCTGAGTTTAACCTCTACAAATTTAACCTCTTTCTGAACCCAGTTTGGCCTTCTTGACATTTTATTGTGGTAAGTTCCTCAATCAATTGCACATGCCCTGTACTAAAAAAAAAATAAAAAATAAAAATGGAAGTTTGAAACTTGTCTGAGTTTTACTGAGTTCTTCCTTTATTCAAACAAGGTTATGTTTGATTACTCTTTGTTTACCTTCTCCACATCATTTTTAGTTTTATGACACTCTCAGCCTCCAAGACTTTTTTTTCTAAACTGAAAAGTCCCAGTCTGCTCTCTGGTCCTGTGGATGTCATTCCACACCTATGGGTTTTCTGCACTTCTCCAAATCCTTCTCAGTTCTACCAAGCCTTAGCTATAGTCGGAGCTGCAGGTACAAGTTATCAAAATACCAGAATAATTGTTTCTGGTTTACTCTGTATTATAATTTCTAACTGTGTTATTTGGCCACCCATAGAACCAACAATCTGATGGAATGATCAGCAAAACCACTTGCTCTACCTAAGAATTACAGTTACATTCTCCATTAACATATTGCATGCAGATTCTCGAATCTTGAGTTGTATTTGTTACTACTTTCTCATAGCTACCCTAGAATTAGCCCAGACACAATGCTCAGCACAGCTTTTCCCCAATGCTGTAAGTGTAGGAGAACGTTCATTCCACTTCAGTAAAGTTTTTCAAGTAGAAAGTTGTTTAGTGAAAAAAGCATACCATGAACTAGTCTCATATCATCCCCAGCACTTTGGGGTGTTTGACATAGAGACAAAAAACCACAAAAAAAACATTCCCTCCATTTCTTGACAGTTGAACTGTAACGAAGAGAAGCCTGAAGAAAAGCTGTGTGATTGATTCTCACTCTTAGCACTCTTGCTTTTTCCCCTTCTCAAGAGCATGATATCGGGATATAAACCAGTAGCCTCATTTTTTTTTTTTTTTTACACAAACACACACACCTCCCAAGTTAACAGAAAAGATGAAAACCAGCTGCCTTCTAATTTGCCTCTGTTCTAAGTAAGTGATTCCCACATTTATCAATATTTCATCTAGCTTTTTTTTGGCACCAACATTTTCCACATTGCTTAGAAGTAGAGGGGAGACTAAGGATGGGAGGGGAGAACATAAATATAACTCCCACACAAAAGAAAAAAACCCCACTGGTGTCAGGTTTCACAGTGGGCCACTTCCTTTGCACGATTATTCAACTGTCTTTAATGATTTTTCTCTCTCACAACACAACTTTAAGTAATTTTCTCATTCTGAACATCCAGAACAAGCAAAGCTAATATAGACTCCTTTGGAAGTAGAAGAAAGCTTCTAAGTCACTAGTTCTTCAAATGTTAACTCAGACAAAGATTGACCAATATTAACCCACAAAAGTACCTCAAAGGATGCTTGGAAAAGATTGCGTTCTTCTCACCCAGCGAGAGCTTCCGGGTGCTTCACATGCATCAGCGATTTCCAAAGCAGAAACTGGCTCAGGACACTCAGATACCAAATCCACAGGTTGAATGCTGCTTGCCTGGAGAGCAAGTGAGAGAAAATTGCTTCTAAAGGCTCTTGGGAGGCGGAACTGTAGTTTTATCCAATGTACCAAACACACACGCTCTCCCTCCATAGCACAGCTCAGGTCTCTGCTGGCTCCCTGGTAACCAGCTCTCTGTTTTGTTGATTAGATTGCTGGAAACCATTAGGGAAAGAAAAGCATGACTTGGCAGTAATGCCCTGGACTCAGAGTACATGAGCTGTGCCACCACCAGTTTCTGTGAGGAGGGGTAACTACAGCGACTTTTGTCAAGCTATTTAATCCTTCCAGGAGAGAGTTCCTCATCTCTTTCCTTGTAAAAGGATGGGATCTTTATGTTTCTAAGTGGAAACTCCTTATCCCAGAAGCCATGTCTGTTGTTAGTGCTCGAACAGCAACATGAACAGGTTCCTGATCTTCAGTCCTGAGGGATCTTGGATCCACACCTTAAGTATCAGCTGTTACCAACAATATTCAGCTCCTCCTTCCTGAACCTCCACTCCTGTTCTAATATTCTTAACCTTCCATTTTTACTTACTCCAGCATTCACCCAAGCACCAGGGGACACGGATCAGGACTGAAAATAACCTTACATTCAATGGATCAGAATTTGGAGTTTGAATATCTTCCTCTATTCCAAGATGTAACTTTTCAAAGGTCTCTGACTACATGGTGTCTTAGAAATACATTCTTGGTTCAAGTCACAATATTCCTAAAATTGTTTGTTGAGGAGACTAAGAGACATAGGAATGTGTCATTTCCATGAAAGACCAACAGATAGAAATTGTCACATCAGGAAAAAACACCCCCCCACACATGAAAATATAGTCAAATTGTACCATTGTTTGCTGAGATGCAGGAAAGTGCAGAATTGGGATGACAGAAACAGCTTCAGAAACTTTAAACCAAATGCACTGTCCATGTTTATAAACTATGAACTGGGGTTTTAAGCAATCCAGTCCAGTGGAAGGTGTTCCTGGCCATGACAGGGGGCTTGGAATGAGATGAGCTTTAATATCCCTTCCAACCCAAACCACTCTATGATTCTATGAACCAGGACCTTGGAGAGACTGAGTGTCCACCAGTTCTATGAGATGTTGTAAGAGGTCTTTATCTTACCCAGGGATGAGGACAGAAGGAAAACCAATAAACAGGTAACATAATGGCTGGGTCCCAGGAACTGTTAGCTGGAAGGGAACTCTACACATCCCTAACCCAAAATCTCACTTGAAGGAGGACTACCATCAACACCTGACCAGAACAGCTGTGGCTTTGCCTGGACATGTCCTGAATACCTCCACAAGAGGCACAGCATTTCTGGGTAACCAATTTCACTGCTCCACTACCCTGCCAAGCTTCAACAGGGACCACTCAAGCTGCAACCTGTGGACATTGCCCTTCATTTTTCCATCTGCCACTACTGAGAAAACCTTGGCTGCTCCATCTTTGTAGCTCCCCTTCAAATAACTGTTGGCTGTCATTTGAAAGACAGCTCAGTAGCGAGACTAAATATGAAATCTTTGTAAATCTCCCACTAGAGTAGGATACACTTAGCAATTAAATATCTTTGGAAAGTAAAGAGTGAGCTGAAGAGTAAAATTTTCAGTTTCCCCACTAACTTGGGGAATTTTAAATGAAATACAATAGGACACAGTATAAAACAGCATATTTCATTAAATGTAAAATTTAGTTAAAAAGTGACATTTTTCTTCCACACTATTTAAAGATAAATAACTTTTGCCCTATTGGCTGTGATTCCCAGCTCTCTCTTCCTCCCAAGAAATAAAATAAGAAATTTCACTATAAGCTTCCTTTATCCCCTTAAGATAGGAGTGGAAAAGGGGAAGAAATTAATGAGTATTTACTGCTCTGCTGGCACTCAGAAAGGCCAGATTGAGAGAAAAACCACCCAATGGAATATGTAAAAATGGATTTCATTACAAAATATAATTAGTTCCTGCAAAAATATCCATTTTAAAAGGAATTCTCTTCCAAGTTTACTGCCATCATCACAGTCTAAGTTATATACACAATATCTATGCTATTACAGAAGGTTTGTACTAGCCTGTTTCCTCAACCAAAACAAACACACAGTCTCACTAGAATACTGTGCTAAAAGTTAGTGTGTTCATGCCAAGACACTGCACTTCCACTATTATTTGCTCTTCTCCCATCTGCTTCTGAGCACCTTTGGGACGTGTCTTCATGAAGCAGCTATTGGACCAATACAGAAAATACATACTTTGCAGTATGCATTCAAGTTACTTTAAACATAAAATTTTGGGTCAACTAACTGATTTGGGGGAAAAAATTAATACATTTACCTCACCGAAGCCAAAACTCCTTCCTAGGTAATTCTCCCTGACTCTGAAGGTCAAGAGTACATATTGTTTCCAATTCAAAGTACTTGTGTTTTTCAATGAAAACAGGTCAGTGAGCAGATCCAGAGTAGATGCAAATCCAGTGAACCCATATGGTCTCAAACACTCTGAGAAGAACAGTTATGGTAATGATCAGCATGAGCCGATTCATCCAAGGTAGGAAGCCATTCATGTCTGAGTGAGAGATGTCTAAACCTGGCCATTCTCATAAAAATCAGCATTTTCATACCACCCCAGTCTCATGCACCAAAGTCAAGTTCCTACAGAACCATAATGAGGTTTTTTTAACCATTTTTCTACTTCTGTTTCTCTTGTTATTAGGTGGCTTATTTAGCCCATATTAAAAAGGTCTAGTCAAAGAACTGCTGCAGTTATATTTAAATAAAGATGGTGTGGTTTTTAAATAAAATTACATAATTTAGACAGAAACATTACTGGTATGCTTTTAATCTTAAAAGATACTCTATATAGCTATAACTTAAGGGGTTTGTGCTTATTTTCAGAGTATACTTAACTAAGAAAAAATCTGCAGAATGGCAATTTCGAGAAGAAAAATGGAAGGAAGAACTCCAACACCACAATATAACACCATAACACAAACAGCTCTTTTCCAACCAGAGCTCGACAATGCTTTTCAATGGGAAAAACATCAACTCTGAAGAGATGACGATGCCTCATGAAGTTCCCAGTGGATGCTGGATGATTAGGACAGTGGGCAACACCAAATACGAAATGTACTGTGCTACTCTCACAATAAGCTCACTTAAGTAAATGGTTCAGTTGCACCCATTTACCAAGGGAGAATAAACACAGACATGAAGGAACATGCATATTTGAACCCCACACTGCTGTAAAGCTCTGTTTGCTTCAGTATAGGCAATTAGGGGGTGGAGGTGTCTTTTTTTTAACAATTACACCAGTCAAAGTAAAAATGAGTTGGGAGGGCATGCAAAATGCAGAAAGCAGCTCTCACTACCTTTCCCCCAAATCCAGCTAACAGGAAAAACCACCAGACAACCAACAGCAGTATCCCCTTGGAAGACGGATGTCTTCTATAGAACTCATCTGCAACGGTATTCATGTTCCTTTAAGCCTCTGTTTGAACAATGTCACTATGGAAACAGATCTGTGATGCCCTGCACCTTATCAGGCTCTCTCTATTTAAATCCTTTTCTTGTGTTTTCAACAAAGCCATTCACTGAACCTCAACTAATCCAAGATTCTGTTAGGGGTGAGGTTTTTGCTTGGTGGGTTTTTCTCCCTTCACTACCGTGTCTCTTCCAAAAGGTTCTCTCCCTCACTAATGCCATCTGACAAGTTTTATTCGACCCACATCTCTTCAGTTCCTAGCTCAAAAATATTATGGCTGTATTTATTGCCTAACAGATTCCATAGTTTTTACTCCTCCCTGCCTACCCCCCAGGCAACATAGCTTTCAATGAAAATTCCACTCATTCAACAGCAACTTTTTCATTTTGGTTTTAGCTGTTCAGACTTTGCCTGCATCTACATCAGATGTGCCTGTAAGTTCTCCCTAGAGCATTCCTAGGTTAGAGGTATAGAGGGTTACATCTTTGTAATACCAGCGGTTTATCAATTCCAGATGCACACGGAATCCCAAATCCTGTGTTTACAAATTCCAAACACTAGAATACCTTTGGAGT
This sequence comes from Myrmophylax atrothorax, assembly GCA_026770055.1. Taxonomy (NCBI): domain Eukaryota; kingdom Metazoa; phylum Chordata; class Aves; order Passeriformes; family Thamnophilidae; genus Myrmophylax; species Myrmophylax atrothorax. Next base: position 28,711,619 of record JAOXXN010000102.1, read on the forward strand.
ACAGAGAACAGGAGGGGAGCTGGGAAGCTTCAAGGTTATATTATGCAAATGAAAGAAGCAAATCTGAGTTTGCCCTCACTGCATCCAAATCTGGTGCACAGGCAAAAGCCAGAGCAGTTCTGCAAACTAAATAAGTGTTAATACTGCAAGTGCCTCTGCAGTGGTAACTGAATTTATGCTATAGACCTCCACCCAAGCAGACAGTAGACAAGCATTATTTAAGCTTCACATTTTTAATACTGCTCATAACTGTAATTTAAAGTGAGGCAGAAAGAAACATCTTTAAGGGGAGTTTCTGGTACTTTCCAGTGTGGGGGAAGATGGAGTCTTATTAGCTTGCATGAGAGTTTGGTGAAGAGAAGAATGGGAGTTATAAAAAAACTTTTATTATCTTACTACCTTAGACATTCTGAGTTGGCTGAGAAAGCAAAAGATACGGCAACACAGCAGCCTAAGACACACTGTAGCTCTCAGAGTTCTCAAGGTGGACTAGTACAAACACAAAGGCAATTGCCATTAGCTAAGCAAACGAGCTGCACAACAAAGGACTAATATAAACCTTCTTATGACTCCCACTGGCACAAAACAACTGTATGTAGAATGATGCTTTAGAAAAAGTGAAACTGGAAGAAAGCATACAACTCAAACAGTGCCCTTTATAGATTTAACTGCATTATTTCTAGGCTTTGGCTGAGCAAGCTCTCTGATGGAGGCAGGACAGCACGATTCACAAGCAATACCTGTGGCTCAGTTACTATTTCAAGTGGAAATAAGAACAACTCTTAGGAATCTCAAAGCAAACCAGTTTCTTCCATGGGTTGATTCTGCAGACTTATATTTTCTTTCACTCTCCAAAATATACCACCTAACAGGTTTTGGGAGGTGTAAAACATGACACGTTGCAGTGATGGATTTTAAGTAATGTTTTGCACAGCTAATTTTGGTTTACTGAGGAACAAGTTCAAGATACAGCCAAGGAGAGGACTAAATACACTGCTGATTTTCAGGGATTTAAAAGTTGGGATACAAAACGAGGAACTAGGAAGCACAGTGATAATTTAATTTCTTGTCACAGCTCACCTTTCACTGGGTGAGATCAGGGCATTTCCAGGGACCCTGTGCATAAGGCCATCAGTGCTCCAACCTCCTCTGGCACAGATGGCAAAGGAGCACAGCAAGAGGACAGCTGTGCTTTTGGAGAGCAACAGTTCCACACCAAAAGCTGCAGCTTTGCAACCTAGTTGGGTTAACTTCCATGAGTACGGACCCCAATATGACAGAGAAGAAGCTTCCCACCCACTAAAGAAGCCTAATTTCACTGAATTATCAGAGTATGAAAGAGGGTGTAGGGCACAGCAATCGCAAATAAGGCTAGACAGGCCCCCCTGGACCACTGGGTCTCATTCCCTGCAAGGAGAGTGCTGGGGTTGGATACTTTTGTGTACCACATTATCCTTTCATTATGTCGTGCAGTTTTCTCTGAAATTACTGAAAGTTTTGCTTACATTTCTGAGGGCAGATCTGGGCAATGTGCCTTTAGCCTCATAGCACTGGATACACTTCCCTTCCTCCTTCCCGGCTCACAGCTTTAAGAATTAAGCTGGGAACATAAATCTCTATTTCAGATTTCCTTGGTTTGGATAGACTAAGCCAAAACACTCCCTACCCCTTCCAAACATCTATAGCAATGAACCTATTTTGAAGTCATTTCTTCTCCTATGGAACACTCTAGCCAACAACACTGATATGTATTTTCTGTCCACATTAATTTGATTTTGTAAGCCAAACTAGCACAAGACTTTGGTTGCTTCTGTACTCCTCAGGCTGCTGTGGGTCCTCAAAAGACAACTGAAGTGGTGAAATGAATTTGGAACACTGGTTTTCCTCGAAAGCTTTCTCACAGAAAGCTTTAGTGATCCTTCTGCTACAGACTGATCACCAGACAGTTGCCATTAATTACTTCATGGAAACATTTGGCCAGATGTACACAAGACACAAATCATGCATTAGGGATTTAGCTGGTTTAGAACCATGGCAGAAGGAGGTGGTTTTCTCACATTGTGTCTTATATCCATCATTTCAAATTCCTATGGGATTTTTGCTGACCTGGCTGTAGGAAGAAGCAAAGAGGACATAGCAGTGAAGCTGATGAAGTACAGGTCACAAACTGAATTTAACTGAAGCAGAGAAGTGGAGCTTTGCCAAAACCACGAGCCTCTCCCTGCTACACTGCACCCTACAAGCCCAGAGGTGTAGCAGATTTTGAACCCGCCACTAAACCCATGTCTAAATGGAAGGCTCTTTTTCATGGTCTAGGAGACCACTCATTTCATGATTAAGAGAGAAAACAGGGTTTACAGCATTGTTGATGCAAGCAGTAGTAGAACCAGCTGACAGTCCTCTTGGAACAAGGAGGCACATTGCAATAAGAACCACATTTTCTGTAAGACATCTCAGAGAACATTATGAGCAAGTTGTCTCTGACTTCTCAGATTTACAGCACAGCCTGGCTCAAAATCATTGCAATTTCAGAATAACAACAAAAACTGTTATTAAGGCTTGAAACTCTGGCCAGGGCTTTTATTCCTATAGTAGTTTATTTCCTCCCTCTCCTCCAGCCCCAGAAGTCCAAAAGCATGATGGTCTCCTTGGATTGTATGTTAAAACATGTGCAGTAACAGTTTGGAGCTACAGCATCCACCTTCCATAAGGCACTTTCTCCCAAGTTACTGGTGGCTTGTGGGGTCCTGAGGTCAGCAAAACATCTCGTTCCACCTTGATCTGTCTTGACATTAAAAAGAGATCAACAGATAAGAAAGGAAGAAAATTGTGCCCTAGCAAGTGCATACATAGAACAAGCATTTGTGTGGATATGGTGTGAAACAGCAAAGCAATGAAGGTGGATGAAAAAACCCAGGGAATTTTCCATCTCATTCCTTGTAAGCTATGATGCACAAAACAAATGAACACAACAGCTTGCACAGAGAACAGCACTTCTAGACAGTCAAACTGGTTTTATAATGAGTTGGTGAGACAGCACAGCCTGCAAACCCCACCAAGAAAGAAAGTGAATTTTCAGTTTATTAGGATGGGGACATTCCACTGGATCTGACTGTTTTCCCTTCAGAGAAATGAAACATTTTTCTAGAACTGAAAGGACTCATCCAACAGAGGAACTGCACCATGACACTCCCATTCTCCCAGCTGATTCTTCTGCCCAACAAGTCCACATGTCATGTATTGATACATGGAAGAAATCCCCCTGTCAGAAAAAGGAGATTGGAGGATAATCTTTGCTTTAACAGGAAAATAAGAAGCCACTTCACAAATCATTTCAGTCTCATGGGTTAAATGGAACAAGCTGTACGTGTGGCCATCACGTGCATGTCAAAACACTGAGAAAACATGACAAAACACTGTCACTAAAAAGCAGCTATTTCTTGGTGGCACAGAAATGGGTGGGACACTACACTGCTATCACAAAGGGACAACTCAGTAATTTATTCTGACCCACTGGATACTGTCAGCAATTCAGTTTAACTCTTTCACAACTATATTTAGCCTGGTCAGTGCTGCCTGGTTAAAGCACAAAATACAGGAAGAAAATTCCACGCAGTGGTCTCAAGAATTTTTAACAGCTGCTCCCTGCTGCATTGACTGAACTCAGCTCCCTGAACTAAGTCCAGTGAAATCCAGTATTTGCCCCCAGAAGCACGTCTGGGATTATCCCATAGACTTCATGTGCACAGGATACATGCAGCTTCAAAAGACAATTCCCTGCTGACTGAAGGAGGAGCAGGTATTACAGGGCTTTTAAGTCTCTGCAAGCAATATAGATATCATATCCTTTTCCTGTATTACTCTACAGACTCTAATAAATCTACAGAATTCAGCTCAACAAGGCTACTGTTTTTCAGACCGACTGACCCAAAGACTGGTATTTATTTGCTGAGACAAGCTCTATAAAAATAAAAAGTAAAAAATCCACACTCTTCCTCCTCATCACCACAAAGATGACATCTTGTTGCCAATCTGCCTGCCAGGAAGCCATCTGGAAACAATATCAATACCACAACCTATAGGCATTAATCAGGTCATTAGAGTTCAATACTGACAGCATCTTTAAGAACTGGAAAGGATAAAGCTGTGGTAAGAAGGCACAGTCAAGATCCATCCCCAGGGCCTAGTTAGATCTTCCTTTCCTTTGGATTTTTCCTTTTTTCTTTAAAAACCATACAGCATTAGCATTTTTTCCCCAGTGTTTGGTTTAAATTTACCATTTCTGAGAACTTCGAAGCCCAAGCAAAGCCTCAGTTTGACACACAAACCCATAAATGTCTTCCCCCTCACTGAAGCAAAAGCAACTCCTCTCACACAGCCAGGGAGAGCCATAGGCTCTGTCCTGACAGGAGAGTTACCCATATAAACCCTTAAAAGGGCATTGAAAAAGTCTGGAGAGAATTAAATGGGCCATGACAATGATTTTGAGACTGGGAAAAATGGGTTTAAAATTATGAATATATACATAGGCACATACTACAGTCAAAACCCCCCCAAAGTTCAGCTTGAGATGGTTCCAGGGCTTCTTATCACACAGAACAACACTTTCAGAGGGAGATCAGCAGTACCACATGCTAAAGTTATCTCAGAGACATACCAAAACACCCAGAGATGGGAAACTGAAGCTGCAGAGAGGGTGTCTTTCTTCTAAAGCATGAAAAAAGGTAACAGAGCAGTGGAAGAAGGGAGGGGGGGGGAAAAAGGTGTTACATGCGGTTTTGGTCTCCTATCTTTCTTTCTCAAATGAAAAAACCCACGTGGCTTTCTGAGAGATCCGTTTTAACAAGTTATCAAGTACATTATAACACAACTAAAAAGAAAGAGGCTTCTGAAAAGCAGTGGAATAAAAGTAGAAGTACAACAAATCTCCCTAGACTAAAAAAACCCAAACAAACCACAAACATTCAATTTTATAAATTTAGTACAGCTCCCCATTTAAAAAAAACATATACCTATTTATATATGTATATAAATCACCGCACTGGAAGAAAGCAGCTGTTCATCATCTTGGACAAAACTCTTTAGGGGCAGTGACAAGGCTCTCCTCTGTGTTTTCACAGAAGGTTGGCATAACATAACTCCAAGTTAATTGTTGTACTACATAACCCCATAATACAAAAGGGAGCAGTCAGCCCTTGTTCTGAATTCAAGTTAACCAGAGCTATTCAAAATAACAGCATCAAATTCTGACACTAAATCGAAATTCAGGTTTTGTTTTCACAAGTTGAGATTCAGTGTTTGTCAAACAGTTCAAAACTTTCTATTTTTCCAGTAAGCTCTTTTCTTTTTTAGTTTCCAGAAGTATTTCTGTCTCCTATAAGCCTGGAAACTTTGCAGAACAGTCTTCCTCTAAACCATGTTTAAGTTGTCTCATTTGAAGATGGAAGAGGGTGAACAACTTTGCCATCTGGAAGGAGCAAGGTATCCAGAGTACATGTACCAAGTCTGAAGGGTTATTTTTATCCTTATTTTCTTATTTTTCAGGCTGCAAACACCCCAAAATAGCTAGTAATAGCTTCATGTCCAGTTTCTAAGAACCTTAAAACCTTCTTGATCTGCAGATGGAGTGGAACAGATATGGATATCAGGAAGCCAGAATTAATGTACTAACAGTTTTCAGAGGTTGAGTCTCACTTTGGAATAAATTATTTTGTCTTGCCTCTTTATCACATATTTTTTACCTAATTAATTCAGTAGAACCAATAGAACTAATATTAATTTGCAAGTACAGGGGGAAAAAAATATTACATTAAAGACTCACAATGAATTAGACAAATAAAAAAAATCACTCCCCAAAAAATCTCTAATGAGCTCCAGAAATTCTGCATGTGAAGCATGCAGTTTAAAGCAAAGAACTTAAATATTTGATAATACCTAAACATTCTTATGGGTACATTTGCATTTCTAAGATATTTTTGTTGTTGTTTTTTCCTCCCCCCAGTACATTAAGTCACATCTAGATTAAGGCATTATAGGTAATGCAAGAGTATTCACTCAAGTTTTATTCAGTGACCTCCTATACCAATTTTAGTTAGAACAAGACAGCTTTGTGTTCAGATATGAAAACAGAAGATTCACCTTGCTTACCTTTTTTTCAGGTCTTACAGAAGTCCTTCCAACCTCCTTTCCCTCTGATACTTCTTTGCAAAGTGTTTTGAAACCTAGTGATGAAAGTAGTAAGAACTATGTATTTGACCATAGCATTTGAAAAACATTCCAGTAGACATCCTGCAAATAATTCAAATTAAGGAATGTGTTGTAGAGTTACAAAAACATGAGCTATTACACTGTTGAAATTATTGATACCTAAATATCAGATAAGTGAAGTCTGGCTGAAGTAGCCACAGAAACCTACCATTCCAACTGCAAAGTAGGAAATTATATCTAAATGATAAGGAAAATCCTTCCAAAGCCTGGCACTGAGAACAATACCCCAGCTGAATACCTCAACAGAAGGCAACGATCACAAAAGATCCTGACAGCTACTGCAATCTTATTTGATAAGATATCACTCAAGATTGGATTAGTCAGATATAGGACTGTAAGAAATCTTCTGAATGGTGAAGTCTTCTTCCTCTCTGTGCCAAGCAACTGCTTCACTTAACATCAGTTCCTTTGCACGTACCACAACGCAGTGATGAGCTCCAGGCTTTCACCACAGACGTTATTTCAGTCAGCTTTGATGAAGAAA
>JAOXXN010000102.1:28722820-28749050 GCA_026770055.1 Myrmophylax atrothorax
TATAGCAAGTTTGTTTTCAAGACAATAAATCCTTTGTTTTGAGATGCAATTTAGTTCATCAGCTTGTTACTCTTACAGGTTTTTACAAAAGTATATTTTTGTTTGGTTCTTTAGGGGGAAAAAAAATTTATGCCCACACAGATAAAAAATTAACAAAGTTTCACCAAGTTCTCTTATTCCTGCCCTTGCCACAGTCAAAAAAAAAAACCCCAGCCAAACAGCAAGAAAGGAACTAGTACTGGAAAGCTACCTAGTGAATTCTGTTTACCACAGAAAACATGACAGAAATGAAGAAGACATGAAGCATCATGCGTGTTTCTCTTTCCCCTTAGTTTAGTGAGAAACAGGCTTATTGCTGCAATTCCCTACTGCAACATCGATAACCACATACTGAATAATGTACTAAACAAGGCACCTGAAACCCACACAGGACCCTGAACTGTGCTCCTGCTCTGATGAACCATCACAGCAACTTCAAAGGTCACCTCAGTCATCAAGCAAAGTACAGTATCATATAAAACCAATATAACATCAAATACTAAAACTGATTTACACATTTCTGTTTACTTGTACCCTCTGAGACAAAGCCAGAAAGTGGTGAAGCATTTGGAGTTAGAGGATACTACATTAAAGTCTATATCATGCACGTGGAGAATGGAGTAAGGTCCACACCAATTTACCTGGAGCACTATCTGACCATCTCTGACTGTCCTTGCTGGCGAGATGCCAGGCAAGGAGTTGACTTGTAACCTCATTTTCTGGCTGTCACTATGGCCCAGTCAGGAAGAGAGCCCCTACTTCTGCTCATGCTAACCAGGACCACCCAACATCAACAGCTATGGCTTGGAAATACCTTGGAAAAGGAATATAACTGAGTTCCATGCCAGATAAGAACTAAATAGATGGAATGAGAACTAAGTGCTGTCTGTATTAGTCAGCTGAGATGAACACAAAAAAAAGCAGAATTTCAGATAAAATGAAGGAGCAATACTTCTGATGACTGAGTTTAGAAGCACTGAAGAAAATCCACATTAAAAAGCCATTTACTGACTTTTGCTCTGCATGAGATGTGCTGAATTGATCAAGAAGTACCCCAGTACCTACATGCAGGCTGGCTTTAGCAGGTGACTTGAGCAAAGCTCCCCATCTGTTGCAATAAAGCCTTGGTCCCCCAGGTCAGGACTGAGGTGAAATGGAGGGAAGGGCTTTGGAGCCTGCCTGGCCCCCCAGGTCAGGTCTGCACAGCACAGCTCCTGCTGCCTCCCCTCCCTCACGGACACCGACTGCCACCCCACAGCCACACCTGTAGGCACACACCTCACATCGGGAAATTTGGGAAATGGCGTGAGGGACAAGCAGGACAGGGGCCCTTGAGCCACCCCAAGCCAATCCCCAGATGTTTTCTGCCAGCTCTGGCACAACGGGAGCCCCAGGGGTAAAAATTCCTACATGCCAGAGCTTGTCATGGCATCCAATAGCCCATCAGCCAGAGAACACCCAGAACCAGGAGTTAGGGAAAGAAAATTGCAGATGCTGAGGGCTGGGGACACCATGTGGGGTCACATCCAGAGGGACAGGCATCCTCAGGGCTGCTGCTGTCTGTGACCTGTTCTGAGTGTGCAGCAAGAGGGACCCACGAGGGAAAGGGCAGAGTATTTCTGCAAGTGACTTCATACATGCTTGTGGTAGTCTTGATCCTGAGCACCCAAGTCAGTGATCAAAAGTATGTATTGATTGATAAGAAAATAATAAAATTGCAATTCTCTGACTCAAGGCTGTTTCCTCAGTGACACAGCGATGGCTGGCACAGCTTCTCCTGTCAGAGCACCACAGGTTGCTATGGCACATCCCTGAGCAGGGCTGAGGGAGCACAGGATGCAACCTCTGCCACTCCCCAAGAAACGCTGAAACTCAGACTTTACAAACCAGGATTCTCTTCCATTGAAATGTGCTCACTCCACTCACAAACACGGACACTTTCACAGCAACATGAAAAACTGCTGTACTGCAAAGGAACAGGACAATGAGTAGGAAGAAAGGGAAATCCAGAAGAAAATGAAACAAACCTTTCACCATTCCCCTGCCTGTGAGAAAGATGCACCCAGACATGCGCAGATTCACAAGCCAAGATCTCTTCTAACAAACTTACCTGATACATGCTCAGACTTTTGCTTGCCTCTTACATGAGTTCAGTCAGCACTAAATGTCTCCAGCTGGTTTCAAGTTACAGCCAGGGGAAGTAGCACCATAAAATTCCTCACAGCCACCCAAACCATTACTCTTGTACTTTTTTCCCATGTGGGGTCATCACACCCCCTCTGGAAAGCTTAGAGGTGTGATACCACCGCAGGCGTCTTCAGAGAGCCAGAGAGCGCCTGACAATGGTGTATTATGAGGCTTGTTGTAACATCTTTTCAATATTCTTAAGGTCCAGTGGTTTGGAGAAGAGGGTCTTTTGTGTGTCCTGTCAGTTCCAGGAAGCTCCTGTCACTGGCATGGAGACTGCATATGGAAAAGAGCTGCTAAATAGACCATTTAAAAGAATATAGGCCCAGTTTCGCTCCCACATCACCGAAAGCCATGAATGCTGCAGCTCTGTGGAGGTCAGAGGAGCTGCACCGCTCCGGTGCTGGGGGCGAGACACCCGCACAGCAGCTGTTCCACTTCAAAGCCAGGCTCCCTCTGCCAGGGTCTCAGGCTCTGCCCAAGATACACCCCCTGAGGCCACCACGGCCAGAACGTCAGCGCTTAAACAGCAGCAGCACGGACAGACATCACCAATCTAAGCCACACAGCACTGGCATAAACTTACATTGCACTAAACAGAAAAGGCTTCTCAGCTCCAAAACCAAGGGGGACTTGAACTAGTGCTGAGCAGCGAGTAACGCCTTCAGACAGGAAGCACCGACTTCAGACCTTCCTCTTCTCCCACCAAGGAAAGTTTATGATCCTAACAGCTCTGAGGTAAATAACCTGAGTAAAGCCAGCCATTCTTGACAAATACCTCTTTTCTGTGCATTTCAAACACAGCCTGCTTATTGCTTCTGGTCTATAACTTTCCTTGTGATACAATCAAGAGCATAAAAACACATAGACAGTGGTTCCCTGACCAGGACTTCGACAGTGCTTCTTACAGAACCTGCCCTTTATGTTATTTTTTTTACCCAGCCAAATTGTTAACTCTTCTTCAGGAGAGATGGTCAGTGTTTTGTCTGGGTTTTTTTGTTTGTTTGTTTTTTAAGGACCCTGATTCTAAATACATAAAATATGTGAATTTAAAAAAACTCCTCACTTTCCTATTTAACAAACTGCTTACACCAGTTGAAAGAATTAATGGAATTATATGCCTACTCCATTAAGCAACAAGTAACTTCATAATAGTTAAAAGTGCCAAAAATACGATTAGACAACTAGATTATAATGGACTATCCTTGTTATTATTTGCACTGCACATTTACACAATAAATGAAATTGTGACTGTCACTTAGTAGATATGGAAAATCTCACATCCCTGTTTGTTTATCTACTGTTTTGCACCGTAAGTACTCATCAGTTTATAGAATTAGAGAAAGCAACATCACCTTGAAATCAAATGCAACAATGTCCTGACAGGAACAAAGAGCTGGGAGCTGTAGTTCCTCTGACCCATGCTGACTGCAAAATGCAACCCTTTATAGGCCTTGGCAGTAAACAGGAAACTTGCAGTACTTCCAGGCAGATAAGAAAACTAACTCATAAAACAGGGATCCTTTCATTATTTGGAACATCTCAGAGTGTTTGTGCCATACCAAGTACCACTGTGTCTCTCCAGCCACTGAAATTCTCTTTGTAAGAGTATTTGCAACTCAAGTCCTGGTCTCCTCAATACTCACTCATCCCTTAGCATTTTTCTGAGGTTAACAATCAGGATAGTGACTTTTGCTACTTAGCAGTCGTTCCACTGAAAGCTGGATTACACTGGTTTAGAGAGTATATAAAAGGTCTCAGAGTGAAACTACAGGCTTGGTGATCAGATTATCCTTCACTACACAGTTCCAGTGTCCTTTTGGACACATTTTTCTGTTCAGCTATCATCCTGCTGCTCTGCAAATACCTCAGATCACAAGAGTGCAGAAGAATAACAGAAAAAGCAGTAAAAAGACAATATGAATAATGATTTTAACCTGCTGTGCAATAATTAGAAATAAACTGCAGCGTGTGTGTAAAACAGTATATGCCATCACTCACTTTCTTCAGCCAGGATGTCTGTGGACTCTCAGCAATTTATCATATTTTGCAAGAAGCAGCAGTAAGTGATGCATATGACTGGCAAGCAGAGCCAGTAATTTCTTCTCCCACAGGTTATATCTTCTACTTTCACACAGAATGTATGGCGTGTTTTAATCCTTATACAATGAAGTGAAAACATCCCCCTGTGACAATTCTGTATCCTGTGGCACATCAGCTGCATCACAAGCCCTAAAAATGCCTTTGGTACCAAGGAAACCATGCCTAGAAAACAGCAGTTCAGTCTGAATAATTAATATGCCATCAGCTGGCCATGTTTTTGGCAAGTGACTGAATTTAATCCAATTACAGCAGAGGTGATGAGGTCAAGCTGACTTTTAGTAAAGAATCACCAGCAAGACTGTCCTCAAAACAGAAGACTGCAGCTTTATAGGCTTCAGAGAGCTGACACACTGTAATGAAGTTTCACAATGCTCAGACTTGTTATAACAAAGGTAAGTGCCAAGAAACTGCCTTGTGCCAGCAAGCAGAAGAGGAAAGGGATTCAGCAAGAACACACTTTGTAAAGCAGACTGTAATCCTAAGCACTTAATTGCCTTTGGCAAGAGCTGCATCCCATTGCTCTCTCAGAAGTCGTTTTATCTGCAACTTGATGCTCACAACTGCAGGGATGAATGGAGTGGGGGAGGAGAAGGAACTGAGGGAACCAGTGAGAGAACTACAGTTACCAGTCTGTCTTTGCTGGACTACCAAACCAAAATACAAAAAATATTGGTGCTTAAAAGGCCTGATCTGCACATCTGATCACTCTGGAGAGCTCTCATAGAAGCAAATTAAACTGATCCTCATCCAGGCCCTTTGAGTTACCTATAGAGTCGGGGAAAACTGTTGTATCACACGCATGTATTTATACCTTAGTATTCATGTAGGACTGGTCTCACTTCCAGCCATTCTGACTGAACCCATATAAGTCAGTGTAAATTGAAGGTATAACCAGAGTTTGACATTTTCCCCTGCTTATAATGCAGCATTCACAAATATTTTACAATAAGTTAACCTCAACGCATTGTTCCCACATAAATGGAAGACTCAAAGGTAAATAATGCACCAAGCCTCTTTAATTAAATAAGGAGTCTGGGGGAGGAGTTTCTGCAGACCCCTTTAAATCTTAAAGTCTGCCAACTGGATGAACAAAAGGTAGATTAGGCTCACATGATAAATCCCAGCAAACCTGAAAAGCCTTTGTTAATAAGTCACTAAGGGAATTTCCCCCCCCCCTAGAATTTCTGCTCACCAGAAGTGAGAGTTAGGATTATTTGAGTCAGTTTGGTTTCCAGCAGCATTAAATAGGTATATGCCTCATGGAGCTCTAATCTTCTCATTTCTATAGAGCTCAATTCTCCTTTCATTCCTACTAAAGCAGAACCAGTTATTCCCAGCTCTTATACAGGGAGCAGCTGCTGAAACACCAGAGGCAAAAATGTTTATGAAATTGTCAAGATTCTAATGAACACTAAGCTGGAATTCTATGTCAGCTTAAACAGCAACAACAACAGGAGTACAAATGCATTTTCATTTCATTTTGGCATTTCTTTCATGTAGCAGGTTGCTAATGAACATTTTGTTTCCATTCATAAGTTAGTGTTCAGTAGCTTGTTCAAAGAGCCAAACAACATGTTAGTCTGGCAATTAGTATACTCTCTCTTTGGATTCACTTAATGAAGTCATTACTAGAGACAGACCTTACTGTACCACATTCAACAGACCCTGTACAATTGTCCAGGAAAGACCCAGATTTTAGCAAAACCCACACTGTAATCACAGACAACACAGATGACATTTAAAGCTGTGCTAAATTAAAAAAAAAAAAGGCAACAAACAACTCCAGAGTCCATCCTACCTGAATCCATCTGGCTTCACTAATGAATAAATACTTCTTGGCACTACAGATTAATCATATCTTCTCTGCATGCAGTGCTGAAATCCAAACAACATACACAGTCCTAGTGTACATCCCAGAAGCATTTCCATGGGCAAAGGGGACGAAGGCAGCTGTACAGGACTTGCTAAGACTCATAGTGGATGCCACCGAAAAAGCTTAAAAAATGTACTGCAACAGATGCAGCAATGTGCTTCCAGATCAGTGAAAGAAAGGACACCTACCTTCCAACAGGAGGTTAAAAAAAGAGCAATTCAGCCTCAAAGACAGAGGAGTGCATCAACCAGACAATGGGAAAAAATAAAATACCTTCATTACCTCCTAACTCATACCTGTGGAACAAAGTTTGGAATAGCTGTTGGGTACAGCTCTAAACACAGCAAAAGAAAACAACCACAGCATGTTTTATTATGAACTTGACAAGTTTATGAAGGAGAGGAGACTAGTCTGCCCACAAAACCAGGAACACTTCCAGCCCATGCTCAGCCCTGAACTCAAACTACCTAGAAGAATCCAACAACCACAGACTGTGGCTACAGTTCTCCAGAGTCTAACCAAAAACTTCAGCCATCTACTTACATGGCTCACAAGCAGCTTCTGAGCACATTTTCTGGATTTAGACATCCACAACTTTAAGGCACAGCCTTTGGAGCAGTTCTGAACTCAATTTACATCTGCATTTTGTTTTAGGAGGGCTCTGAAAGTAATTTGTAGCTGTTGGTTTATAGTCTTTCTAAATACAGTGTATTTGGACTGCGTAAGGATATTGGTATGGATTTTGATTGACTGTAAAAATCGGATCATTGCCCAGAGGAAGTCCTAATGAACTTAAAGGAGGAGCAAGGGAGAACACAAAACAGACCAAAAACTGGTGAAAAATGACACATCTCTTACATTTAACTTAAGCCAACAGCAATACGTAATCCTTGCTTATTTCAGACTTTATAAATTCCCTGTCAGGATTATACAAGTAAACCAACAGAACTTCACTGAATTATTTCCTTCATCCTCCTTTGCACCAGGTAGCAAAGCAACTAAAGCTATGAAGAGATGCTTGCAGGAGCAAAGTATCAGATTTCTAACTTGCTTTGCAGCAGACCTATTAAGATTTCCCTACAAGACCAATAAAAATTGGGTCAGTGATATTAACTTGTGTGAGCCTCCCACATTTATACAAAATCCTAACTGTGATGTTTATTAAACCAGGCATTTTCTTTCTGCTTGTGCCTATCTAAAAAGGCTGAATGCCATTAATATATCCCACACCAGCACAGGACATGCTGCCTATCATTCTAGTGACTCATCCTCTGGTAGCAAACATTCTCCTACTACAACCAACAAAGTCACTCCAGTTACTTTTAGAGTTAAAACACTTGTCCTGTAGCATTAGAATGCAAAGTGTTAAGGATGAGTGTAACATTAGTGTATTATGGCAATGTGTTATCAAACCACAGTACACACAGTGACCAGCTACAGAAAAACAGTATCATTTGAGGAAACAGAAAATACTTTGGATATGTGCCAGATAAAAACTAACTTTTCAGTTATTAGTAAATATAATTCTGGTTTATAAACAGAGGGCTCCTCAAATGCGCTCTTAGAGCCTGGTTCCAGGAACATCTCAGCAAATACGAAGTTGTACAGGAAGACACATATCATATTTGGCAAATAATAACGCAAGTCATTAGCAAAATAAATAAAATAAAGATGTGTGCAGGAAGCAGGAGGAGATAGACTGTAATTCTATTAGGGATTAAAAACGTAAGAGGGATTACTACATTCCTTACAGCTTCACTGGCAGAAATGATATTTCCACCACTCCACAAAGAGGTAGCATAATTTTGGAGAGTCTCAGTAGGAACACACCTTCTGCATGTCATGCAACTCCATCTCACCCTCATAGGGTTCAATGCTTGGAATCCCCTTGGAAGCAGGGTGTGTGGAATTGGGTACTTCCATTTATAATTTCAGCTATTCCCTTTGTAGAGAGCATAATGTAGCCTTCAAAACACTTTTGATTCAACTTCTTGACTCAGGGAGAAGTATTCCTATGGATTTTCTCTGCAGAAGACAAGGCTGGGACTAAAAGTATCTTTAAACTGTAAGAGGAGGGAAAGACTCTCTGTCTTTCCATCCCTGGTCTCCAGCCCCTTGCTAGTCTGCCATGCCACTCCCTTCCAGGCTGAGTGCAGGGTGCAGTGCCACGACAGAGTCCAGATGTGCACACACAGGAAAGAGGATTAAAAGGCAAAGAATCCCCCAAAGCATATTGCTCCATAGCGTGAAAGCAGCACACAGAGAAGTGATTTCTCCCCTCTGCCAAGTTAATGATTTTAAATACTCATCTTCTTCTCCCATCCTTACGCAGTACGTTTAAGTGGTGTCACCAGGATTTATCTGCCTGTCAGACACTAAGTATGTTGTGCAACATGGTACAAAATCCTTTGAGAACAGCAGAAGTTCAAAAAAACCCACAACAAATCCAAGACATAATTTTGTCTGAAACATAAAAGACGTGCATGTGCAGTGAAGGAACATTCCTACATATGAACCTTTGTATTTGAAAGGCTCAGGAGTCCAAGAGAGAGCCAGAGACCTTATCCTCACAGCCGAGCCTGTAAATGCATTTCCCTAAAAATCCTTCGCTACCTGCCAACAGAGAATAATAAAACTTCAACAAATCACACATAAAAGATGACAAGTACTTACTACCAGGTTTGCTTGCTCGTGGATTAATGCACTCCGGGAGGCGAACTGTAGGTGAGCCCTCCTCTCTGCAGGATCCCAGCGGACGGTCTCGCAGGGGAAGGGACGGGAGCTGGGCTGAGACACCCGCAGGAATCCCGCGGCTCCGGTGCTCCAAGCCCGGCATGTGCCCTCAGCCCGCGCCGGGCTGGCCCGCTGCAGCGCCACTACCTCGTCCCTCCGGAGCAGCAGGTTTCCCTCCTTCTCCTCCTCCTTCTCCGCCTACTTCACCTCCCCCCGCGGAGGATGCCCCGGTATCCTCCACCCGTGTCCGCCCACGGGCTTCCCCCGTGTCCCGGCAGGGAGAGCCCCGTGCCTCCGGGAGCGCTTGCCGGAGCCCCCTCAGCCGCCAAACTGCCCGGCCCGGTACCGTCCGCAGCCCACCTGCCGCTCGGCTGGGCTGGCCGAGGCTGCCCCGCGCCCTCTGGCAGGGGGGGGAAAGGGCCGAGCCCGCGGAGGAAGCGCTGCCCGGCGGCGATACCGACTGTGGTCGGCGCGGCCGCCTTTAACTCCTTCCCTGCGGAGCCTTATTCGACAGCGGCCGGGGGTCCAGAGGGAGCTCCGGGCCCGCCAGAGCCAGCAGAGGGAGGGGGACGCCCAGCCCAGCCCAGCCCAGCCCAGCCCAGCACCTGTGGAGCTCAGCTCGGCCAGGTGGGGCGGCTGCATATGGAGGGTGTGCACAGCTGGGTCTGTGGGTGTGTGGGGAGTGCGTAGGGGTGCACGTGTGTGCTGTGTGTGCTGGGCACAGGAGAGCCATGTGGTGGCTGTGTATGGGTACGTGGGGTTCATAGGCAGTGTCTGTATGGGGAGAAGCATGGTCCCTTGTGTGTGATCCCATGTTTATGGGCTGGCAGGGACATGAATGAAGTACACATGGGGTATGTACGTGTGCTCTGGAGTGAGTGCATCGCCTGTATAGAGGGGAAGTGCACAGGGGATGTGTGTCAAGGTGTGCCTGGGACTTGCATAGGGTGCCAAGGGGGATGTGCATGTGAGTGTCGATGGAGAGTGTTGGGGTCTGTATGGAGCTGCAGCCCTGCCATGCCCAGTGCCAGCATCAGGGCATTCATTCAGCCACACAGGGGCCCCGGGAATGCCCCTGCCTTCCCACCCCCAGAGCCCATGCACTGGCACATCTGCCACGGGATGTCCAAATCTGGGACAGGGGATTTAGTTTAATAAACCGTTTACAGTTAATTGTGTTAAGTGCTAAAGTAGTGTAGAAGGAAGAGCAAATGAGTGATGGGGACAAACTGAATCCTCTTCAATAATAAGATCTCTAGAACTGCCATTTTATATTGTGGAACTGGAGACCTTGAAGGAGAGGGGTAGGAAAATCAGGTATATTGCAAACTTAAAGCCTTTTAATGCTAGTATTTAATTTTTTATTTTATTTCCACATTTTTTAAAAAATCAACTATTTATCTGAAATGGATTTATAGCCAGATCATAAACATACATGGGCATAGACATACAAAAAGTCCATGTTCTATGGATAAAGCCTCTCTTTTCTGCCCTCTTGCCTTCTTCTGTGCCATGATCAGATTACTGTAAGGTGTCTTAAAATGGTTCTGAACTGCTACAGAAAAAGAAAAGCAAAAGATGCAGAGAACTTGTCTCCTCACCAGACTCTAAGACACCTTTGGAGTGAGAGAGCAAACCACAGTCCAGGTTACAATTCTTTTTCTCCCCTTGCTGTTTCCTCTCAACAGCCATCAACTCAGAAAAATGTGGCCAGGGTGTGCAAGTCACAGCAAAGCTGTACTTCACTGCAGTGATGTCACAAGTTTTATATTTGCAGAGACCTCAATGTTTTTTGTTTTGATTCTGAGGTGAATTTTAATTCCTTTGGTAGAGCGTGTGTCCTGCAACCAGAGCAGACTGTACAAGGAGGCAGTGCAGGGGGCTGCCTTTTCCTGGTGCATCATTCCTCGTAGGAGAGCACAAGCCTCTGCAAAGGATGAGAGCAATTACCAGTATGAGTCTGTGTGAAAAGTTATAGCCATCACTCTTGTGCAGCACAAAGTGAGCGAACTGGGAGGAATTGCTGCTGCCTCTTTAAGAGGAGGCAGCAATAATTTTCTTATTCTTATTTTCTTTACATTGACTCTGTTAGGAGAACAAGATGCTTTTCCTGTTTTAAAGGCTCTGGAACTTCAAAAATGGATTAATAGAAGCTTACTTATTTATTTTTATTTAAACTGAAATCACTGAATTGGGAATCCTAAAGAAAAGTCACTTTATTGTCAGGGGCTCTAGATACCTCAGTCCTGTCTCTGTTAAACCTCTGTCTCCAGATTTTCTTTTCTATGAAGTCACAACAGAATTTCAAGGAAATTTTAAGAATATCTGTAAAGTAAACTAAACCTGTGAGTTGGTACAAATACATTTTAAAGACAGCTGTTGGTCAGTTTACTTCACAGGTGAACTGGTGCCAGGTAACACTATTCATAGTACCAGCATTCAATTGTACATGCATACTGTGCTAATCTAATTACATCCAGCTAATTACACCCTGGGCTCTTTCCTTCCCAGTGCATGATTTGTGGCATATTCTGGGCTGCCAGATGTTTTTCTCTTGAGTCAAAAACAAATGGACATACAACCCTGATCTTTGCTGAAGTGCATGGCTGGCTGTCTATAGTTGATTTCAAATGGCAGTGCACATGCAAAGAATTCCACAACTACAAAGCCATCGGCACCTGAGCTGTTAAAGGAAAAATGCCTGTTGTAGGAAGGTTTTCTTTCAGCAGATAAATGTTTATTTGGCATTAGAATACAGAGAAAAACATGAAAACCCAAGAGCTACACAGAGCCTGGCACAAGCTTGCTTTGATCCTCTCCATGGTCTGACTGAAATCTGTACTGCCAACACCTTTTTGAAAAGAGTTTGCTCAACATTTTAAGTGTTGTTTTAAGGACATGCTGCTATGCATCATGCTTATGGTTTTCTGTGATGATTTCTAGCCTAGGCTTCATGAAGCCCCTTTCTTGTAAATGTTCTCATGCCTTACCAGTTGGGAATCGCTGCTCTAGACAATCTTGTAATAGCATCATCGTATCTGCTTTCAATTTAAAATGATTGCTCAGGCCTTAAACACTCACAAAGAAGAAGGCCCAGTGTTGCCAGTGAACCCACATCTGCCTTCAGCTGAGAGGGAGGAGCAGGAGACACTTGAATTGTGATGAAAACCACTGAGCTCCATGAGGGGAGCAGATGGTGCCCCTGCTGGGTTTCAAGGGATTGACTCATTTTCAGCAGAGCTCACATTTTTCCTGGGGTTTTTGAGTTTTGGGTTTTTTAGTTAGTTTGTCTGGGGATTTTTGGGTTTTTGTTTGTTGGTTTTGATTGCACAAATCAGATCAAGAAGGAAGGGGGGGGAAAAAAGTGAGGGGATCTTCCATCCTAATAGAAGCCAGCATGACATCACACTTTGTTCTCAGTCACAGTTTGTCCCCAGAGTCCTTTTGGGACTTCCCAGTTTATCTTCCGGTTGGGCCTTTGTCCTAAGAGCACTCTAGGATACTGGAAGTGAATAGCTCCACTTCTTCAGTTGCTGATCCTAAATCTGATCAAATTTAAGACAATGAAATTTCAGATATGATATTTCATGAATGCTGCTCACTAGAGTAATCCTGTGCTTTCTTAACTGGCTGCTTGAGGGTTGTTTTTTAATTGTAAACATCCTTCATGCAGCTGCTCCAGGGACATGTTTAGGAAACAGCGGCTGACTGTGTTTAAAAGATTTTAACTCATCTTGACCTACATTTAGATTTTTGTAGCTTACAAGCCACGGACTGTAACCAGCAAAACCCTCAGAGGGCTTATACAGCTTCTGTCGGCAAGGCACGGGAAATGAGTGAAGGCTGAAGTTACCCAGCTGAAGTGTTTGGAAAAGTGAGTTACTGCAGCTGAACTGCGGGTTCAGATGATTATCAGGTGATTAAGAGTACAAGGAGCAGCGCTGCATAAAGGGAGTAAAGATAACCTCTCCTTTTGCGTTGTGCTTTCCTCCCCATTCATTCTTTCACTTGCCATCTTTCTGTAAAATCCTTAAGGCTCCTTTCAGGATAAAGTTCAGGAGGTGCCTAAACACCATTGCATTTTGATATGTTTGGGAGGTAACTTTATTGTGAAGGAACACACATTCATCCATTTCCCAGAGCCCTTTCTGTATTTTCTTTCTGATATGTGAGAGCTTGTTTTTTTGCTTTTTTGTTTTGCTTTTGGTGTTGGGGTTTTTTGGTTTGTTTTGTGGATTTTTTTCAGAATGTAAAAAATTCATTCATTTTAAAAGCAATGCAGTTTCTAATCTCTTGAGATTAGAAGATAATCTTCTAAAAGGGAGCCACTATAATATCTTTCCAAATCTGCAGGCAGACTAAATTATCATCTTCATCCTGCTTATGTCTTTGCTGATCATGAACACTGAAAGCATTAAAAGCCTGTGAGTTTCATGCTGCAAATAGAGATTGAGCACCTCAGGAGGGAGGAAGCCAAGAGGTCAGACACGATGTAGTACTACCACTGACATGCATTTTAGTCCAGCATCAGTTCACTCAGCTCAGGAGCAAGAAAAATGAATTAGATGTGTCAGCAAAAGACCACACAGGCAGTGTATTGCTGTTTGGTAACTTGTGCAGGTATCTGAGCCTTTACATTTCTATGTTTATTGGAAAAAGGCAGCAGGACTATAAGCATTGGGCTGCTGGGGAAATTTCAGATTTGGAAACTCAGCAGCTGTTTTATCCTCTTGTATTTAGAGGCTGGAATAACATATGAGCTAGTGGAACAAACAAGGACAAGCTAGCAATTTCCCTGGTTTTAACAGCAGCTAAAATGTACGACCTGTGTGTCAAAATAACAAACTGTTCAGACTAGCAGTCCAA
This sequence comes from Myrmophylax atrothorax, assembly GCA_026770055.1. NCBI lineage: Eukaryota > Metazoa > Chordata > Aves > Passeriformes > Thamnophilidae > Myrmophylax > Myrmophylax atrothorax. The sequence continues at coordinate 28,736,622 of JAOXXN010000102.1, forward strand.
ATGTTTGGTTAGACTCCAAAAATTCTGCACCTTCATTTTTCTAAAGCCACTGGTCGTGTATTTATAATTTCAACTTTCAGACATAAAAGCATTAAAAACATTAACTACTTCTGACTGTTGCTGAATGAAATCCATCCACAGGGCGCTATTGGTTTTCATGTGAGTCAAGTGATGGATAAAGGAGGTGGTAACTCTGGGTTATGCAAACAGGAAGAGAGAAACAGGTACCAACTGAAGCCAGAGTAACCCTGCAGATGAATTTTAGAATCACAGAACATTCCGAGTTGGAATTGACCCACAAGGATCATCAAAGTCCATCTCCTGACCCTGCACAGGGCAGTACCCAAAATCCCACCACGTGCCTGAGAGCATCATCCAAACATTTCTTGAACTCTGTCAGGCTTGGTGCTGTGACCACTTCCCCGGGGAGACTGTTCCAGTGCCCAACAACTTTCTGGTGAGGAACCTTTTCCTAATATCCAGCCTAAACCTTCTTATGATTCACTATGAAGGCAATCATAAGAAAGACAATCTTGCCACTTGGCACCACGCAGTTAGTTTTGTCCTTTTTCATGAAACACAAACAGATTTGCGCATATGTGGAAGACACAGGGTTTGTCCTGAGCTCTCACTTCAGCAGAGCTAAGTTCATATTGACAGGAGAAGTTTGACATGAATCAGAGGCTGGAAAAAGTCAGCAAATGTGCTTATTACTGTTTCTATCAGAGCACAGCTATGTTCTGCTCAACAGCCCAAAGTAAAGAGCTTCCATTACATCTGCAGTTAGTGCCCATTCCCACTCCAGAGAGACCAGCCAAGACAACTATAGAGTATAATTTACTTTTATTACAATCTTCAGTCTCTAATCACAATTTCTAGCCTAAAGAAAGAAACACTGGTCATGGCTACAGCATGATTACAGAGATGCACAGTATTTCTTATTGTATTTCTCTCTCTCTCTCTCTTTTATTTTTTTTTAATACAAAGCTAAGGAGTGCAAAGACCCCAACTCTTGGGAATGAAAGTGAAGAACAGTGTTATAGGAACAATGTCTGGTAAGTCTTACATAACACGGATTTGTTCCCCTGAAGTAAACATGATAAATTGAGAAGATACATTTGAAGGTTGCCTAATTCATGCCAATAAAGTTGTCATAATTTGACAAAACTCGTGGTAGGTAACTTCAACAATTATAGGAGAGTAACATTTGTAACTGTAGGATTTGCCCATGAAATTCTGTTCAGTCATCAAGCAGTGCCTGAACAGTAGAAATGCAAGAGGATATTATAGTCACCTGTAAATGCAGCACATGCCTGACCATGCTTCAGTGCATATTTGGGATTTCCAACCACCCACAGCAGGAGTTTCACATAAATAGTTCACAATCTATATTTTGGAAGCCAACCCCACTTACACTGCAGATATACCCAGGCTTCTGGTTTTATAGCCAGACCTCTATTGCAGAGCAAGTGAAAACACGCAATGTAGGGAGGGGAGTGCTCCCCTCCAGGCAGGGGAAGGTGGGATTTCCCAGACACTTCCGAACCAACTGCATTTGTACATCATTCAGCTATGAAACACATATCTGAAGATATCATATAGAAGTAGCAAGTAGAGTTTACAGATCTAAGGAGAGAGAAAATGAATTCTTTACTTGTTCTCTTCCATCTTTTTCCTTGAAAGAGGAAAACATTCATTTTTACCAACTTAATGAGAGAAACCAATCCTGCTCTATCAGTGCCCTAACTGAGAGTATTGTCAGCAAATTCCATTTAGACTAAAAACTTTAAGTCCCTGTGGTGGTGTCAGATTTCTCAGACTTTAAGTTAAAAATGAGTTTGAGCAGATTAATAGCTGGGACTTGAAGATAAAGCTGGCTTCTCTGAAAGAAATCTGTTTTACACAGTGTTAAGTGTGCTTGGTTCCTTTTTTATTCAAAGGAAGCAAAGGAGTTTTGTGAAAAGAGCCTTCAATAGGGTCTTTTCCTTTTAAAACTGTGGAAGAGTTCCAGCCAGTCTGTAGCATTGGCTTGAACTTTGTTTTTCTCCAAAGCAAGAACCCTTTAGTTTTCAGTGGTTTCCACATTTTTTACTCCTCCTTTTGTAAAATGTGCCAGTGAAGTCAAGTGGGTTGTATTAATTTATCATTTTTCCAAACATTCACATTTAGGACCAAAAAAGGGAATATTTAATAAGTATAACCAGGAATATGTTGGAATGTTGATCTTCTGATGATCATAAGAATTTTTGGTCATATGGTCTAATTAAATATCCCAAATTGGAAATGCATCCACTGACTGTTACATCTCCTTGTTATCTGTGAAACATTTTCCAAGTCAGCCCAAGTGGCTTCTGTGCCAAAGTGATACTTTTAATGTGAATAACACACATGCACAAGAGACTGCATTAAAATTCACCTAGGCTACTGACATTTTGGCATCTCATATCTAATCTGAAAGCATGAATTTATTTCACAGGGGGATAACTGGCAATGAAACAGCCCTGCAGTGCTAATCGTATGCATTTGTCTATAACAAAATTTTTTGGTCCAAGAAAAATGTGTCTGCATGGCCTAGTATGGCAGTTTGGACTGCCACTGGCATTCCTCAATTTGGAGGGAGTGGGATAAAAGGGAAATAAAGACACCCCATAAGACAGTTTTCCAGAAGCTCTATGTGATGCTGTTATCCAAGAATAAAACATTTTTGCCAAGATTAGATATAGAAAACAAAAATGAAACCCAGAGATAATAAATGACTAATTAACCACTTCTTCTGATTGGAGGCAATAGAATTCCAGTAGCACTCAGGTAGTCAGAGCTGCTTTGTATTAACTGGTAAAATGAAAAGCATTTTAAGAGATGATCAGTGCCCCAAGGAGCATCTCCTCTAAGCAGACAAGTCAGACAAAGGAAGCTCATTGTTTTAGAATTAGGGAACTGAGGCACAGAATAATTGTCTTGTCTGCAGCCAGTCTGTGGTAGGACGGTAATTGAATGCAGATCTCCTCACCACATGCACATTCTCTGTCTATATTCTAACTGGTCAGCTGAAACAGCCTTTCATTACTGCTCTGTCAGCGTACCAAGAATTACACAAGACCAGGAACATTTCATATGCTTCAGATCCACTTCTCCCACCACAGCCTTTAAAAGTGTGTAGAGCAAATACTTACCACAGATACCCTGAGTCCTCCAGCCCAGAGAGCAGGTTGGCAGCTCACAGTCCATCTGAAGACTCCTCCTCCTGCAAAATTCCCACTGATGTTCTACTTTGAACTCCAGCCTCCTGTTGCAGGATCAATTTTTTCTTTAAAAACCCTTTAATTTCCAGCTTTTCTGGCTATAGCTGGAAGATGAAGCTCCAGTTTAAACTAAGATCTGCCTTCTTCCCTTACCTTTCCTCTCACAGTGAGTGGCATTCACCTGTCCAAACACAGTGAACTGTATCATCCATATAAAAAGTAAGACTATCATAGCACTCCTAGAGGTAGTAAATGCAGTTTACTACCAACAACCTACGGAATCCAGTAATGAATCTTGTTTGTGTCAACACAGTCTTTGGAGAAACCAAGTAAGGAAATAACTACAGGAAGGTTTGGGGAGACCAAAGTTTGTCTGGCCACTTAGCTGAGCTCATTGACTCCAAATAAAAGAGGCAATTCCCAGTCCATCTCTGCTTCTAGGCTTGGACACAAGGAGGGCAGAAGGTGTTCCCCAAAGCAAGTATTTTGTTTTATAGACCTGTGAAAATACCTTACCCTGTGGGGCTTCCCAGGCCTCCTGCAGTACAAATAACCAACTGCCAAAGGCAGGCCACTTGTTCTGCTAAACACAACCATCTCCAAAGCATTGTTATGTTACACACTTGTATTTTATTCATACACTTCTTAACCTGCTGAGAACGAGGGAGGAGAAAGCACTTCCAGAACGAAGTGAGAAGGCCTCCATTTGCTCACAGGATGACCAAGTAGCTATTCAAGAACTTTGGCACATGGGCCATGATATAAGCAGCATTTCACATGCATAAAAGGAGGAATAGTAATAGTAAGAAGGAAAAGCAACAGAAAACATTTTGGTCCTTCTCTTTGGTGGTTTCTCTTTGCTTGAAATCTCGAACTCATTTGATCTTTGCATGACAAGAAGCTTAGTCAGTGCAAGGGAAATTTGATCAAGTAGGAGACAAATCTGTGACTCCTCATAAGCCTAGGAGTGCCAAATCAATATTTGTTGGCCTCCCAGCCATCCCCACTTGCAAGTTATGCTGCAGTCCAGCTGCCCAGGTCTTTCTTCACAGTGCAATGTAGCCACACCCTATACCCTACAGTATTCCTCTGTTACAGTTTGCACCTGGAGGATTACCCTAAAGCATGTTACTTTTAAAGACTCAGTGTTTGCTGATGCCCAGGAATGCATTCATATTATTTCAAGTCATGCTAGTTCTCTGATCCCAGCATGCAGGGAGTTCCATAATCTAGCCCTTTGCTGAGAAATGCATTTAAAATGAATATTGGATACTGCCTGTCCAGTACAGCTTACAAGAAAAACCAACCAAACAAAACCCCCCAGGAAAGTAATTTGTGCTAGGTTAAATCTTATATCTTAGAAGAACACCCTATATCCTCCTTCATTTTCTCCCTAAGGAAGATGAAGGGATTCCTAGAACCTGGGTGCAGGGCTGAGAACCACACGAGCCAAATTCTTGTTCAATTTTTGTGATTGCAAAGCAATGACTAAGTGACAATGGTTGTGTCCTTTACTAGTTTTACTTACACGACTAATGCATCTTTCTCCTGTTGCCATTGTACAGCACCAGAGGAGACAGGTCCAAAGTATAACTTTAAAAAGTTTAACAGTTTGCTCCAAGGCATGAAGACATGACCAACTCTCATATTCCTGCAGGCAACTCCTTGTGTAGAGGAGAGGAGACCACATTTAACAGTGCTCTCTCATGCCTGATGGAAGAACCTGGTTACAGACCAGATCTCTGCTCCATGCGGGGTGTCCCAGCCAAGGGTGCTTTGGAGAAGAGGATGTAGGGCAGTATGCAGGTGAGCTACTTTCCATTATGGAGAGAAAAGGAATTAACTGTACTCTAAATAAAATCTTTCCCTCTCTAGACAAATTCCAAAGCAACAATTGGCTAACAGAAGGGATCAGTGATCTCCATTTGCCAGGAAATTACAGCAATCAGAGATTGCTACATGACAATTACTATTATACTGTTAACAGCTGCAGAGGACAGTTGTGTTTTTAAAGTAACACATAGGAAATATCTCTTGCTGGGCTGAAGAGTTACTTTGCATGCCTGCAAGCTTGGCAAACCACCACTGGCCTAAGCCAAAATTTTCATTTCTTGAGGTAGACCTTCTCCTCCATCTCCAGAGGAAGGGCTCCCTTCTCTGTTAGAGGAACAGAGCTCCTCAAGAAGAAGGCAAGTAGATGGAAAGCAACTGACTCTGTCACATGTCCACCCTTGAGCTAATCACAGAATGTCCCTGAACTTTTGGGCTGAAAATGGCTGAACACAAAAATTAATACCAGCCCAGAGATACACAGAGTACCGAAAAGAATTGCAACTCCTTTTTAACTCAGGTCTGTCTCTGTTTATCTTCCTGGTCTCATCACATATGCTTGGTGTAAAATACACTGTATCTGCTTGCACTCACTCATAACCAGCTCTTGTAGCATAGTGTCCCTATGAATTACAGTTCCAGGATCAGTTTCTTAATAGCAATTATGCTCCTCCTTTCACCTGTGCTAGGAAGGGTGTTGTTTAAAAATAAGTTGTCTTCCTTACAGCAGAGAGTCTGCAAACATCAAAGTTGGCACCTCTTTTCTCTGCAGCTTTCAGTGAAACTTTGGGTATTCAAGTCATTTCTCATCAAAAGAAATGTCATGGGCTGCTTTATGCCCTTGTAGTTCCTCTATCTTTTTAGCAGCCAAGTCCAAATGAGCACATTTATAGTTAACACTCAGGTTTCACACAGCATTTGTACAGCTCAGTGTCTGTTCCAAGCAGTGCCAAGCCCAGCAGTAGGACAGTCTGATCCCTGTCTCACTGCAGTGTTTGTTCCTCCTGGGCATCACAAGATCTTGCTGCTTTTTGACAGATAAACAGATTAATGCCCTGGGCACCAGCCTACTAAAGCTTGGCTTGCTATTATTTGTATTTTCTGATCAACTACCATTTCAGATTCTAGGTGTTTGTAGGTTTTTTTGTTTGGTTGGTTTTGGATTTGGGGGTTTTTTGTGTTTTGTTTTTTTGTTGTTGTTTTTTTTTTTTAATTGTCCCATCAGAGGTGAAATGTATAAGAGTTCTTTACTGTGGGGATTCTTTAATCTCAGGCTACATGTGCATTTTTGCAGCAGGCTTTCAGAGCATTTATCTCTCTTCTATAGAACTTCTAATTTTCAAGAAACTTGTAGAAGCTCAATTATGTTGTTGTTCCCCCACTTCTGTCACGTTAGCTTGAAATCAGACAATGAGTTCAAACCTATTAAAGGGACACAGACAGATACCAGGATCATATAAGCCTCATTTCCTTAATGAAGTAAATTAACATTTCAGATGGTGTCTGGTTCTCATTGCTCACAGTCTAGACAAAACAGGCATACACAGGGCAGGCAGGATATTAGAGCTGAAATTTATTTTTATCTTTACTACATTTTCACAGATAAGAAATTGCAAATTCACAACAGGAATAATTTTATGTGGTTTAGGGCACAGCTCAAGAGAATGGCTATAGAAGTAGCAGCTCTTCATTTCTGTGTTTTCAGATTTATTTCAGCATAGGACAATAATGATCAAAAGTCAAGAGTGTCTAAATCCAGCTCTCATTAGGTGGGTACCCACTGCAGACCGCACTGGTTGTCAAAGCTATTCTGATTTTTAGAAGTGATCTCTAAATTCTCTTTTGTGGACAACCAGTCCTCCCACTGGTTCCAGGTGGTGAGGAAGAAACCAGTATAAAGACATTAAAAAGTAAATATTTTATAAAAGTTGAAACCAGGCGATAGGTGTACGTGCGGTGGCAGGACATGAGCAGTAACCTGCAAACGAATGCTGAGTTTGAAATGGAAAAAAAAATGAGGGAGAAAAGCAGGCAAAGGAGTAGCTTTGAAGGACCCTCCAACGTCACAGCTGAAGGACTCCATCATCAGAAATAAAAAGGGAACACAGATAAATATTGCTTTATAAGTGCTCATAAAAACTGGATGTGCAGTGCGACAGCTGTAATAAGCTGAATGCTGTGAGTTAATCCGTACTTTTTCCACAAGAGCACTGAAGCTAATCCATGCTGGCATTAGTTCAGTAATTACCCAGTGCAGGTGCAGACATTTGCTACGCCTGCAGCCAGCTTTGATGCTGCTCCAACACAAGCTGTTAGCTGGAGAAGGGTGGCAGCTGTGGGGAGGTATTTTGTACCTGGCATTCATTAAGACATCCAGGGTATACCCTGCTGGAGGAGACAGGATTCAACTCTGGTGAAAGTGTGTACTTTGTGGAGGTTTTTTTCTGGAAGTGCTTCAGATACAGAAAACTATGATTAACACTCTGTTATTCCACCATAAGGATTAACAAAATTTTAGTCTTTTAAAATGATGTTGTGGCTGTAGGAGTCTTTTGCCTTTATATGTGTTCATGTATGAATATACACAAATATATGTGTGTCACTGTCTATACCATTGAGACAAATATTTAGTCCTTAAGCAGAGTACTAAGACCTTTCAAAGTCTTAATCTGGAAAAAGGTGGCTAGTTTGCCTCTCTGACCTCCAAAACAAATGAAGATGTCACTACAATGCAGATGTCAATTCTGATCATTATTTTGAAAAACAATTCCTTTGAATGAGGTTGAAATATGTGGAGATTGATGGCTGTGACAGATCAAAAAGCTAAATATGGTTTTGGTGAACTGCAGAAACAGAGGGGAACAAAAATATCATAACCAGCAAATTCTTCCAACAAACACTATTTTCAAGCTTTTCCCAAATTTTCAAATATGTACTAACCACAGCTTGCTTACATCCCCAGATCTTTGGTGTCATTTCATCAGGATGGAGGTTTTTACTGGAGTGTTGTAAAATGTCTATCCTAAAGAAAACCGAGCCCTGAGAAAGATACGTGTAAATTGTGAGATCCAGATGAATTCTGGTAATACCTGGCTGTTTATCTGCATGCTTGCTGCAACAGATGAGGTTCAGTGTTCCTCCCTACTTCTATTCAGAAAGTGTCTCTTGAAAGGTACCTTGATAATTTTATGAGTGGGGTGTGGATTTTTTAAGATCTAAAAGTGTGTCTTTTACATCTTACTTATTCTTAAGTTGGCTTATTGCTCAGACTACTTACCTCCCTAGTAGTGCTGATTCAGCACCTTCATGGGCCACCTGCTCAGAAATGATGAGGGTTTCAATAGAAAGAACAACCTTGCTGACCAGGTAGTTTTTAGATAGAGGTGAGAAGCACAGAAGAGGAACAGAAGGTGTTGGTCTGCACACTTGTCAATTTCCAAAGCTTTGGTAGACTTTAAAAGAATAAAAGGGTTGCAATTTTACCCCTTAATGAAACAGAGAGAGGCTTCCTACCAGCTGTCTTTGCATACATGTAAGCTGGAAAACATGCTCACTTCAGTTAAATCGCGGCATTCGTTTCACCTGAAACATCCAAGAGGCTGGGGTTACAAACAACCAGATAAGACTCCAAAATCTAACCCCAAAATAAACTGCAGAAAAAACCCCCTCAGCCTGTGTTTTGCTGCCAGAGTTTCATTTTCAACGGGAACTGTTTGACATGCTTATATGTTGCACATATTGCTTTTGTCCAGGAGTGTGAGCTCATTAGTAACAGAAATGTGTCTCTCCTGTTAGCTGGAGATTGGAAATGAGGGGTAGCATAGTCACTTCAAAGTGAAATGTTTTCACCACAGCTATGGAGCTCAAGAAACATTTTAATTTCTTTACCACAGTCTTACAATGTAATCTGATTTGGGCAGCTTTTTATATCTCAGTCTCCCTGCTTTTAAATGGAGATTCTAATAACAATTAATTACCCATATTCTTTGCCTACTTGTATGAGGTTTTGAGGACTACAAGGCTTACAATGACTTTTTTCTCTATGTGTATCCCTCATCCTCTAAAACAGAATCTAGTTTGCAGTCCTTTAGCCTCATAACAATAAGAATAATTATGGTGACTGCACAGAAAAATTGGCCTTAATTAATTAACAGAACAAGCTAGAGTCTCAGACTTAGCTCAGACTCCTATTCATCGTTAGAGGCATTCAAGTGCTAAATGATTTGCAAGAAATCTTGTAATTAAAGCTCTAACAGTTTCTCAAGTGCAAAAGATTTTTTTTCTCTGAGAACATTTCAAAATAATTGTTATATGTCTAGAGAACTGTGCATACGAATGACTCAGTGGAACTGTGGCTGTTAATAAGTTGATCCCATTAAGGTAAATGTACTAATAGGTTGAAAACAATTAATCAAACGGATCTAAAACCAACCACTAAGGAAAAAAATTACAAGCTTTCATTACACGTTGAAAACTGCCCAAGTACTGACAGATTGGCTGCTGTTAACACACCTCTACCTGAGGCTTTTGGCTCTACAGCTGCTCTTGGAAAGCCCATTTCCTCTTTGCACACAATCTTTGTCTGAGGCATCAGCTTGGCCCACAATCATTTGGCTTCAGTAAAGCTGAATAACAAATTTTAGCTTTTTAATGCAATTAACATCATCTGCTTTTAATGTGGCTCTGCATGTGTGCAATCTAGAAAGAAGGGAATTAAGAAGGGACAGCAGGATCATGAAATTATATATGGCACCAGAAGAAGTGTCAAGAGGTCCTGTTATCTCAGTTGCCAGTACTGGACTATGAAATATCAACTGAAACTTCAAAGAAACTTATTTACAGCTGAACCAAATGGAAGGTGATGCCACTAGTCCTCAAAATGACCTTTACAGATTGATGAGAAATTATCCCATCTCCCACCATCCCAGATATGTGTTGGGTTGCAGGCACCCAAGGACATTATATCTGCACGACTGTTTTAATTAGATGTGATGTTTCCAAAGAAACAACATACCTCGTGCCTGCTAGAGCTGACTGGAATCATTGGGAGGACCAGGTAACTTAAGCTGAAAACAAAGGCATTCCTAGTAACAGTTCTTTGAAAAGGAAATTAGAGAGGAAAAGCCTTAAACTAACAGCATATAAACTGTGAGGACACTTAACTGTGAAGCTGGCCCTCAGGTGTTTCAGGAACTCAACCACCCTGGAAATGGAAAGATGGAAGATATAACCAGCCTGATGTCTGCTGCTGTCAATTGTGCAGAATGGTTTTTTCCTCCTCTATCTAGAAAAGAAATTTTCTCCCTATCTCATGTGATTCTCTCCCTCCGTTCTTCCTTCCATCCTCTTTCCCTCTCTCTCTCTTTCTCTCTCTCTCTCTCATATCTTTTTTAGTCCCAGTCTGACTTTCACTGCCATTCACTGTCACTGGGATAAGCTGGGCCCAAGTCTTTTCCTTGAGAAATGAGGGAAACAATGACATTCCAAGACTTGCTTTTCTAATAAGATAGGCAGCAGTATCTTACCTTGCCACCTTTAGAGCTCTCATTCATGCTTAAATGACTTCAGATGACCAGAATGATACCAGGAGAGCTACAGTATTTCTTTAAAACTGGTTTTGTATCAGTAGATAACAGTTATAGCAGTTACATAACTGCAATAACTGTAATTTAAAAACCGTATCTCATTTCATGTCTCTTTGGATGGTGCGTGGCTTCACTAATGAGTTTCAGTCCTTGATCTCACTGGAAGTAGATTCAGAATGGCTGTACAAGACCATTTAATGTTATAATAAATCACTGTATGAGTACATTTATTACTAGCAAAGTGCTTCTTTTGTCTCTGAAGCACCAAACACACAAACCTTCATTTATCACAAAGTCTCAGATCTTTGTTTGTTTGTGTTAACCTTTTCTGTACATAGGAAAGCTCTCCCTTGTAAGAAATGGATCAGGAGATGTCATGCTGGTACTGATCCTTCAGGAAAGGTGGTGATAAAACAACACAGTGATTCTGAATTGACCAATAGAGCACACATGGAAGGGTTGCACAGATTTCAGTGTAGTGGATATTGCTGGTTGTGTTCTATCTGTAAATAAAATATTTGTGGTCCTCAACAAAGGAAGCTAAAACAATATGGAGTTAAAGCTTTCTTCTTAAATATTCTTGATGACCCTTGGAGTCCTTTCCTGCCTGTAGATAAAGTCAGTTTTCATTAGAAACTGGATACCCCACTAGCAGTAGTCTTGATATTTTCTAGATCTGTGGAAGCATTTGGTAAACACATTGGGATTGAAGAATATTGCTATTTATGTGAGATTATTGCAATTTATTAGAAGTTATGGATGGAGTAAGAAGAACAGAATAACTTCAAGCTTAGCTAACACATGCTGTCAGCTATTTGTTTGTCTATTAAATAGTATAAGCACCAAGTAGTTTAACAAATACAAGTCCTGATCCTAAAACTGAGATGCAGAGTGCCTTCACAGGCTCAGAGCCAAGATCCTCAGACTGATCACAAGTGCACAGACTTTTACAAGCATTCTTTGGAGAACTTGGCTTGGAGTTTCCCTGGAAGTTAGAACCATGATTTATAATGAACTACCCACAGACATTCAGATGTCATTATGGTAAGAGTTTGTTTCCTCCAGTGGATAACCAAGGAAAATTCTTATCCCAGTAAGGGTTGCATTGGAAGAAAGATGGGAGTAGAACCATATACAATGTGGTATTTGCAGGGAGAGAAATATGGCAGGAAGGAAAGGGAGAGGCTTTAGTACAGAAGCATAAAGTCACAAAGATTAGATCAAGAAATGCAAAACTGCTCCAGAGGTAAAAAAGAGCAGTCTTTCAGAATTAATGAGTGCAATAATACCAGAAAGAACATATTAATTGTAACCTTGAGTCAATTGTCAGTATTTGCAAGAGGTGGATGGGAACAACAAGTTAATGTTCCCTTGAACTGTCAGAATAACTTCTTTAATATCCTGCAATACCACAAAAATTAAATCTCCAGTGACTTAGTGTACTCCACTGCCAGACTGTCTAGAGCATAGGCTGAGAATGATCAATTACAAGCCTTGTGACTCAAGTAATGAATCTTCTCACAAGCCTGTAAAGTAATTTTTAAAATGAAAAGAGTTCTCTTGCTAATTTTGGAGCCCTGAACAATTTTTCAACAAAACCCAGGCACTGTAAAATGACTTCCATTTGCAGCCCTCCCAGGTCTCTGTAGAGGACAGATATTTTGGCACAGGCTAGGTATGCTCCTGTTTAAAAGGTGAAGAAGCTGCTGCTCTGTTACTTCAGCAGAGGGGATCCAGCTGAAGAAGCCAACTAGGGGAAAATTTCTAGACTA
>JAOXXN010000102.1:28749150-28766440 GCA_026770055.1 Myrmophylax atrothorax
GACTTGCCAGGCAAAATCACCCAATGCATTGGCAGCAGTTTCATTGGATTTAGAAACAAAATGTTTCTAATTGTGGCTTCTGTGGTATGAAATGACTGATGAAACAGTGTATTTGGAGGATGTGGCCAAATCCCAAGCAGCCACTTTCTGCAGCGTGGTTGGCTGACAACGACTTTTGTTGTAGCTGGGCAAAACAGTGTTTTAGAAATGCCCCAAGCTGTTTACAAAGGAAGAAAATCAGCTTCAGATAAGTTTTAGAAATGGTCCCCTTTGTACTGCCATGGACACCAAATGTAGACAAGATCATGCTTGAAGACCATTAGGCAAGAATGGGCCAGTGCTGCCGGTACAGGACTATGTCCTATCACTTTTAGAGCCTCTGGTGGAAGCTTCTGAGAGGCCATCAGAATAGCTTTAGAAAACATCTCAGTAATTTAAAATATTAATGGTGAACATGTGTTGTAACTGCAGTTAATCAAGCATTGATAAAAGAATCTGAGAGTAAACAATTACACACTCCCAAGAATATTTCCTGAGTGGCACCAACAATAGCGGCTCTTCTGTGCACAGCCTGAGCCAGTCTGCAAGAACCAGGCGTGCCTGAGCCTCCTTGGTGGGTTTGTGATGGCAATTCCTGCCCTTGTTTCCAGAGCTGGCTGCTGGGACAGAGGCTCTGCTGCGGTGACTGCACTCTGAGCCTGGCTCTCAGAGCAGTGATTTCCCAGGGGACAATCTTAACCCTTTTGTAAGGATTAGGGCTGGATTATGAGATGTCAGAGGCAAAAGTGGAGTAAAACCAGTGATGGTATGTGAGGGAGTGTTTGGTGGGTGTTCACCAGACACAGTGAATGGATGGTCTGGGCTGTGACTCCTCGGTCCATACACACACTGCCCGCTGCTGTCTCACTTGACACCGTGGTTGGTGTTGCTGCCTCCACTGGCAGAGGGAAGGTTGGAGTTTGTGGTTCCTTGAGACAGGGCATCTCAGAAGTTCCTTAACAGCATAGAAGTGGTTGCAAGGATCCTGTTAAGAAATGCTTCTGGGAAGAGCTTGTATTTGCTCAGTATATGTTACACTGAGCAAATTGAATTGATGATGGATAGTATTTTGAAAATAAAACCAGTGTTTTTGAAAGAACTCACTTCAAAATCTGATCTGAGCTTGCTGTTCCTTAGTCAATGGCTGCCGGGAAATGAATCACTTTATCTTCATTGTTTGCAGAGAGGCTCCACTGCTCTCTCTCACAGAGGATCATGGTTTAAAAGCTGGACTAGGTGTCAATGTTCTCATGTGTTTGGTGTTACAGAGGGAAAGTGAAAATCAGTAGTCCTTAAATTTCATGGCCTGGCCTACGGGTCTGTGTGAGACATAAAAATGCCACAGTGGAAATTTCTCTGAATGGAAATGCAAACTTCGGTTGGAGACAATACCAGTGCTGGAGAGAGCTCAGTGTAATGGTGAACTGCTGCATCTCTACAGATTGGGAGAGAAGGGGATTGAAGGTTGAGGGAATGTATGGGAACATCCTCATGGTATTGTCTGTCTGAAGTCTTGGGAGGCAGAGCAGAGTTCTTGGACCCACTTTGCTTGTGTTTCTTGGAAAGAGGGTGCTGAGGCAAGAGTGATGTTGGGATGATCTTAGTATTGATACTAATTATGGAAGAGAACTGGCATTCCCTAGGGAATAAAGAGAACCAGAAACTGATGTTAAAGCTATTTATATTCTATATTATGCCAAGAAAAATATTTTACACCTAGCTTAATATCATAATTGCAAGTCCAAAACCATCACTGCTAGGTTCTAAATACAGAATAAAATCTGGGAGGAGGCAATAAGAAAATATATGTCTTGGCCTTATGACTGCAGCAGAGAAATAGCCAGAATTCATCATGGGCTTGGACAAAACCAAGAGTCTTAAAAGAAATAATACTTCTAAGTAGTCTTCAGACATTCAAATGCTTAAAGAAAACCACATGCTTAAAATAAACCACATAATGTTAACTGTAGCACAGGTGGCCACTGCACTGACTAATGTAAGCTGCTCTTTTTGCAGTCATTAAAGCACTGATTTTACACTGTCTATAAAAACTTCAGTAATGGATGTTCACATTCATGCAAAAAGGAGATTTTCAGCCAATGTCACCACTGCTGAACTTGCAATGCTACTGGAGTCAATCACTTCATGACAGGGGGTTGTTGGATGACTCTGCTCTGTGACTGAAGTCTTGTGTGGGGCCAGGAGCACAACTGCAGAACTTATAGGATAATATTGTCTCCATTCTGTGCCCTGAGAAACAGAAGATATCTGTGAAAGCATTTGGGTTTCAGTTCAGCTGGGTGTTTGTTCTTCAAACAGCCTGTGAAATCATTCACTGATGATGGATTTAGGTATGACCACAGTACATGTGTAAATCTGAATTTCATAGTTGACACATCTTGTTCACATACAGTTTCATCCCTGAAAAAGATCACCGTGGACCAGTGGCATTTCCACCAGGTGTTGGGAGGGAAAGCAGTGTGACTGCTTACAGAGAGGCACCTTTCCCTCACCTACCTGCAGTAACAGGTGAATACACATACCAAGACTGTTAAAGAACACAGAATCAGTTTCCACAGACTGAGAGAAATCTGGAGACTAAAAACTAAGGAAACTGGTTTTTTCTCTACCAAAAAGATTTCTCAGCTTATGTCCTGTGTGTGTCGATACTGTATGTGCACAAGTGTGCAACTTCAAAAAAGCCCAACAAACTCCCCCTATTCTTATGCAAAAGAAAGACCTGGTAACTGCAATACTAACTGAAGCCTGAGGGAAAGGACAGGTCTTTCTGTTCAGGCTCCTTTGTGGTTACAGCTCAAATCTTAAGTACAGCCATGAAAGTTACAGTCACTCTTGATTTCACCCTAAAGCAGAGGCTGAAGTGAGCTCAGCAGTAAGACCTCAGCTGCTACTTGATGATGACTCTGTACCAAAGGCTCTGCAGGTAAAATCCCTGACTCATACAACTGCAGATTCCTGAATATCCCTGCATCTGGCTGAAGGAAAATTGACTCTAGGACTTTGTTGTGCAAAGAAATTACAGAAGGAATTCCCTGAATTTTGGGGAAGAGGGATACTATTTCTAACACTATTTGTATTAACCTTGATTAAGAACCACTTGAGAGGGCCTGCCTGAGCTTAATGGGAAACAGGTTATGATAGATCATCTGACCAGCCCAGGATGGTTTAGAGTTAAACTTGTGTTTGGACTGAATTTTTTGTCACACCCACTTTAATACTCTGAATCTGACTTGAGATTTTCGTCTTTCCTTATAAGTTCTGGTGCAGTGGCAGGTGTGCAGACTTGTGCTGGCTGACCCATTCAAATGTGAATATTCCTCTGCACTATTTGGGGATCATTGCAGTGACTAAACCTAGGATTTTTTTTTCCTTAATCTTGTTTCTCTAATCTAACAAGGGAAATATTTCTTTCCCTTCTAAGGAAAAAAATCACCCTTGTTAAGAACGCCTTACTAAGTCAGTGACTTAAGAAATGTGCTTAAGGTATCGGCAGAAATACCTAGGGTTTTGGTTTTTGTATTTTGTGAAATATTGAGCTGTAAAACCTTCCTTCCATACACAACTGAAGGATGGTGCCACTTGATCACAGTTCATGTCCCAGGTGTCTCATTTACACAGAGATGCAGCACTGGTGTCACTTCAGCGAGTGAGGCATTTTTCGTTCCTGATGACGTTTTTGATGGAATTGGACAAAGTAAGACCGTAATCCTTTGTGTCTGCAGGGAGACATTACAATCCCCACTTCTTGGCTGGTCTACAAGCAATTATTGTTCAAGAAGTCAGAGTAGGAAATTATATACAGGTTAAACTCAGGTATTCTGGAGTATTGCCCAACTTCATAGAATATGCTGTGTAAAAACGAAACTCCTGTAACTGCTGTGTTTACAAGAAACACCTAGAGGAGGCTACATAAAATCTTAGCATGCTTTGGGTTGGAAGGGACAATAAAGACCCTCTTGTTCCAAACTCCCTGCCTGAGCAGGGACACCTTCCACTAGACCAGGTAACTTAAAGCCTTGTCCAACGTGGCCTCAAACACTTCCAGGGATGGGGCACCCACATCTTCTTTAGGAAACCTGCTCCAGTGACTCACCACCCTGATAGTAAAGTTTTGCCTAATATCTAATCATGATCACTCATGGTGCAGCTGCTGAGCTGTTCCTTCTTTAAGTTAATCCTTGCAACTGAAGAGACATTTTGCAGCAGCTATTACTGAACACACAACAATGATTTCAGGTTGAATGTAAAAGTTTCATCTATCCCTTTTATTTGGAAGCTGATAGAGTGATGGACAGAGCATGAAACCAGCTTTGCTGGCTAAGATGCAAAGTCCTGCTGAATACTTGTTGGGCTGTATGATCAGCTACCTACCTGTGACAAACTCCTCAGCCCAACTAGTTGTGCTTTTCTCAGCTTGGCATCATAAGGTTTGACTGCAGATCTTTGTAAATCCTGAAAATACACTATAACTACTTACAATACAGTGGAAGAAAAATCTTAAGCTGTTTTTCCCATGACCAGAGTAAAACAGCAGGTGTGGAGGAACAGGCTCTGAGACACGGAGGAGATGGTTCCTTTTTGAACTGCCCCCAGTATCTCATGGCTTTGTCTCATCCTTCAGCTCTGAGGATGATCTGTGCTGTTCTGACACAATATATCTAACTAATTTAATCACTACCTTTTATTAGTTCCTTAGAAACAACTGCAAAATTCCATGTGCAACACAAAAATTACTTGTATAGATGATACTGTGGCCCAATTCATGTTTGTATTCTCTTGCCTTTTCCAAGCTCTCCCTAAAGTATCCTTGACAAACTTGGAACAGAAAAGGAGTTTGAATTCTGTCGCAAATACAGTTTGACTCCTCTATCTTGTTGTAGGGATGTATCCAAAACCAAAAGTCAAATAAGATTGTATTACTCTTATTGGAGGGGTTGGCATGAGTGTTGGATTTACACAGGTAAAAATTCTCTCCTGCTTCCAAGTAGACATTAACAGTTTCAGGCTGCCAGGAAAACAGTTTGGTGTTGGAATCTAGTCAGGTAGCTCAACCAGATGGATCAGTGAAAAGTTTTTAAAGGTAACATGGAGACAAATGTAACTCAGCCCATGTAAGACCCAAGGCTGAGGTCCACATGTGTGCAACAAGGATAAATCCTATTAAGTCCCAATTTATGCACTGACAAACATCTGTCATATCCTGACCAGTGAAGACCAGAAATATGTGCTGCAGCAAGAGCTACTCCAATGTTCCAAGCACTGGTGTTGACAAAGTGATGCCTTTGATCCACAGTGATTCTACTTCCTTAGTACAGGAATAAGAAGTAACTTTTAAATTGGTTTACACACCAAAGATAAAAATTTCTTTGCACTCAGTCACTTGGGATCATGTTTATGAAGTACTTGCAAGACTGCAAAATTGAATGGTCAAAATATATGATGAAATGTGCAAATTTTAAAAATTTTCTGTAGGGATTATTTACTACATACACACACTAAAAGAACAAGAGTTGTTATCGTTCTTTGTCTTCTATTGAGGCTATCAGAACACCAGAGTTGTGCTGAATTCCAGAGTTCCAATGCCCTTGCCTTGAGTTAAATCCTGGAAGCCTTTCCCAGCTTGAAGATTTGATCTTGCTGGCTTTTGCTTCCACAAGAGTACACATTCATAATGCCCATACATGGGAAATTTTATATTTCATTAAGATGCTACAGATCTGATTGACATGTTTGAGTACAAAACAAAGCACCATACTAAAGAATTCTCCTCCTTCCTGTTTCTTCTTCTAAGCTTCTCCTCCTTGGAAGTGGATACACATTTCAAACCTACTCATTTGTTATTATCCCCAAGAGGGTTTTCCAGTAGTTATCTCCTGCTTTGATAGAATTGACTTTGTGAGGATGAGTAAGATGCAACTAAGATGGTGCAACATCTTCCCTCGTTGAGATCGAAGTCAATGTAAATGCTCTCAACACAAGAACAACGTGCTTGGGCATCTCGACACCACAGCTGCCTTACAGACTGCAACTACCTTTGGCCAGGACAAATACCCTACTTCAAATGGAGGAAGACCCAGGTGCAAGAAGTAAACTGAATTAGTTTGTTTACTAATGAATATCCTTCCCATCTTTTCTCAGCTTTCTTGTGAGTTTTAAAGACTAGAATTTAGTGTAGCTTGTCTTTAACCCACACCATAATAATAGTTTAAAAGTTGCTTAGCTTCTACACTGAAAATGCTTGTAAATATTTAATTAAAGCCTGTTCATTTTCATACCATCAACCTTATTTTGAATCTGAACACGAGCAGTGTGGAGAGTACTAAGAAATCCAGGCCAAGCCTTAAAAGCATTCTAAATCACTGAAGTCACTATTTAGTCTAACTTTCCTTTTTTGAAGCAGGAGTGCCAGTTGGCATCTTCTGTAGCATGTGTTGTCTTCATACCTTTGTATGACTCAGTTACCAGTAACAAAAATAATCACAGAACTTCTTCCCAGCACAATGCATGGGCAGCATCCTAAGTTTAAAATGTGTTCATTCCAGCAACTAACCAGGAGGGACTTTTCTCCTGCATGGAAACAGAAAACAGTACCAACAAGCACAGCAAAGATTTCTAGGAAAAAAAAAAGTAATACTGCAGAAAAAGCAGTCCTAAATTCAGGTCCTTACATTGCTGTTGCTTTTTCAATGTATTTTCCCTGAAAAACAGCACTGAAGCACTGCTAAAGGTACAACAGGAACAGAATGAGAGCAATAACACCACTTTCCTCTACCTGCAACTTAAAATACTTACATTATACATATTTTTGAGACTGAGATGTGGAAAGGCCTGTCAGGGAGAACAATGGACTGGAATTTCCCACTCTGCTCCCATTCCTGTGAGAGCCAATCTGGTGATTCAGTCCAGACTCTCTGTATTTATGCCCAATAGATGTTTGAGACCTCAAGAACTGTGGAATTTCCATGCCTTCCTCAAGCTGTATATTCTGGGGCTTTGCTAAGTGCACTGGTTTGCCAGCTTTCACTAATTCCTAATTTGTCTCCTTTGTGTCGACTGTGCTACTTCTTTTTCTCAGCCTTTGTCTGTTCTGTGCTTATCCACTGGTTCTATATTCTTTTACATTAGTTAAAAATCAAACATTCGTAAAAAGTTTGACATAAAACAGAACTGCAGAAAACAACAGAACTTTGATGGTTCTTTTCTCGCCCTCATCTGGACTTTCACTTCATCAACTTCTTCCTTCAAGTACAATGGTCCAAAGAGAAAACTGGGTTTTATCAGATGAGTGGAAAAGGATTACTTCATGTATTTCATAGGATTTACCCTGTACTACAAATCCTGTATGATGGCTGCATTTATTTTTGGAATAGCATGATCCTGACTTAGCCACTGCAACTCTCAGCATTCCTGCAGAGCTGCTCTGTGGCCAGCTCTTCCCTGGCCTCTACCTGTGGAACCTCTTGCTCATGTATAGCATCTTGCAATAGTTCTTAGGTGAAGAAAAAAACCATGAGTAAATAAATACATTTAATTTTGCAAGTAAAATTAATTTTACAAGTAAAAGGTAAAACCTAAGTCATAATTAAAAAAAATCCCAATTTATATTTCATATAAAAAGCCAGTTATTTCAAGTTGTCAACAGAAACAGCGCCACAGCTTATTGAGGCACAAATCCTATCCATAATTGAAAGAGTTAGGAAAAAGTTATTACATACAAATATACATATTACCATACTTAACAATATACTTCAGAAAAAGCTTAATTTATCCAAAGAAGTGCAGCCCATTTCCCATCCTCATACTCATTGTTTCCTGATGTTACGCTGCAGAGTCCTTTGTAACCTGGCTATGTTGGCATCCAAGGCTGCTAAGCTATTCTTGAAGTCCTCTTCATCTCGAGAAGTAAATGTTGAGAAAGAAGATGCACTCCACTCAGACCTCCCTGATAAATCATCAAATGAATTGCAACTAAAATCAGGTGGTTTACTGCCTTTTCTCTGAGAAATCTCTGTTGGAAATGGAATTGATACATGAGGGTATATACCAGGCTGAGGTTGGTCTGGTTTATCTGCAAAATCCTTTGCTGCTCCACTTGGAATGCATTTTGGTCTCACTTGGACTTTGTCTCCTTCTGGCTTCACTTTATCCCCTGTAACTTCAAGTGTGTTTTCCACACTGTACCCAGCACTTATTTTATCCAGTACAGTTGGATGCTTTGATAGCTCACATCCAGACTGCTGCCCAGAACTTGGGAGCTCACAGTAATCCAACGTCTTACAAGCCCCTCTACCCTGGGGTAGCACAGCACTTCTTTCCGAGCCTGGCTGCTGTTTTTTAGAGGCACTGCTAGTCAATGGAATATAAATTGTCTCATCCAACTTGTTCTGGTCATCTACTATAGTCCCAGAATCACTAATTGTTTCTGCATCTTGGTTCAGTGAAGTCTGTAGTATCCTGGGAACCATCGTTCCTTCTTCTATGAACGTACTGTTTATTTTACTTCCTTCAGCAGCAAACTTCTCATACGCCAGATTTTGCATTTCTACTTCTCCACTTTTATTTGCTAATTGAAGATCTGTATCTACCAAAATATGATCCATTTCTAATTTTTTAAGGTAAGTCATTACTGAAGTACTCCCAGGAAACAGCTCAGGTTGCATCTGCCTTTCATGGTCTTCCAAAAGAGACTTGGAGAGGGTTTTTTCAGGTTTGGGTCTAACGCCGTCCTCTGTGAGGTCAGACAGGAGCTTGGCCATACTGCCCTGCAAGGTTCTGTTTAGGTAAGACCAATCAAACAGGTTCAAAGTTAGTCACTAAAAAGAACAGGTAAGGATTTTCTATATACCAAAACAGTAGATTTATCAGACTGTGTCAAAGTGGCAATGCTTTTTGTACATACTGTCATAAAATGTAGTACAAATGTGAACCAATTTCAAGTATCTTGAACTTTTCTTCAGCTCAATTTGGCTATAAAATAACTAAAATAGCACAACCCAATGAAGTTCTTCATATTATTCCCTGCTGCTTTAGGCAGGACAAAATGAAATAAAATGAAACTGTTACAAAGCAGACAGAAGAAGATACCAAAATCACTAAGAAATGTTTTCTGAATTATTGTTCCCATTGCATCTAAATAAAAAAATATAATAAAAAGAAATAATTCTTTTAATTTTCTGCTTTGTACATCAAAAGCAATGCATGCTTAGAGGCTTATGTATCTATCATATACATAAACACATGCAGTAAGACATTATTATACTACCATCTGGTGGTCAGTAAAGCAACCATAGCAGTGTCTAAAATTGTACTGAAGAATTTGAAATGTTCATTAAAAATATTCTGCTGTTTCAATCAATACCAACTATAAACACGACAGAAAACAGTTTTGTTTCCTGTGCACAGCATGTCCAAACCAATTTTATGTGCATACTACTACACCTGTGCACAGAGCTATTTATGTCCCCCATCTTGCCACTATTTTTATCATAAAAGACCATGATAAAATAAATTCACAGTAATAGTTCTCAAAAAAATGTGAGTAATACCACTTTCATTCAGTGAACTAAGAACTCCCACCTCTACCCATCTGGGCACAATCTATTTCAAATGTCTGTACAATTAAAGAAAGGACAGTTCATTCCTACAGGAAGAGCTTGCTGTTGGTCCTGAAGACAGACTTTTCTGTGAGTTATTCTCAAAACAGACTGATATCAAAGCCAGTGTAAAAAAAAAAAAAATCAGATTAAGAGTTAGTTTTCAAATTCTACATCTTCAAGGTGAGAACATGTCAGTATGCTTTTAGGTCCTTGCCCTCCCCCTGAAGCAACTTCCTGCTACCTCTTCTATTGAGAGTTAAAACCTGGCACCAGTTTCTGGCAGATAGTATTTTACTTTACTATGGAACTCAAGTCATGGAATATGACAACTCTGTTTTAACAAAATCATAGCACCATTGCAACAAAATTAACTTCAAAGAGAAGTTTTAGCCTTCTACCACCAAGATACTAAGCTTACAGTAATCCACAATATGAAAAAAAAAAGAAAAAGGGGAAAAAATAAGAAAAAAAAAGACAAGTAATGTCAAGGGGCAAAGAAAAGGCTTATCCAATAGCACCTGGTTAATTCCCGCAGCCTCTTCACTTCGGCATCACGCTGACGTAACGTGATGCCCAAAATCTTATTTTCCTTTTCCGAAGCTTCCAGCTTAAACTGAAGGCTCTTCACATTTCCTAATGCCTCTTCCACTTCTGAAATGCCAAGAAGAATTTACCTAACTATTTCTTTTGAGTTTTAAAACATTAAACACAGAATAATCAAATTGAAAACACATACCAATCTTGAGTTTGGTGGAATGAATGTCATAATGCTGTTTGTTTTCAAGCAATTCTTCTTCTTTATCTTGAATAACTTTCGCAAGATGTTTATTTTCTTCTTTCTGACTTTCGATTATTTTAAGCAGTTCTTCATTTTTAGCCTGCAGTGAGTCCAGTCCTTTCTGTGATTCCTTCAATTGACTCTGGAGCATCATATTCAAGGACTGCAAAGAAACCACTACCAAAAGTAAAACATAAAAGGTTTAAGTGTTTTGTCTGGTACTTTGAATTTCAAAACCAAACTAAGATTTTAAATAATGGTAATATGAATTTTGGCTACAGAGAGAGGAAGGGGTTTTTGCAACAGCAAGATAAAACTCAAACTCTCCTCTTAATTCTCTTAATGTCATCTTCATTTTCAGAGGCACACAAGGAAAAATAATCTGCTTGGAAGCTGAAGAGCCAAATTTCTCTGTATGGAGTCCAAAAAGACCCAGCAGTCCACGTAAATGCAGTTGCATATTGGACCCACAACACTCAGTTTCCCATTAAAAGGCCACAATACATACAGACATAGGAAAACACAGATATATATAAAAAAAAATGATATCCACTGAAATAAAGCTGTAACAAATATGCCCCTAACGAGCAACATTCTCTATATATCAGTACTTTACATTCATAATTGCGGCTCTGTCCAGATGTCTTTTCACTGCTTTCTTGTTCCCCAAGTTGATGGTTTAATATTCTTAGTCTCCTAAATGTGAATTGTGAAAAAGCAAAAATTCAGAAATATTAGAATAAGCTCAAAAGCGTTGCACTGTAAATCAGTTTGGTGAGAAGTTGCTACTGAGAATTAAATGCTATGGAATGTTTCAGAAATATAAAAAAGTTTTAATAACATTTTTCTTACATTCCTGTACTTTTTCAGCACAAAAGACCCTTTGCATGTTCTGGTATGTATCTTTCCCCCTGCTCTGAAGTCAGGTGCTACCCAGTTATGCATTTAGGAGCTCCCCTGAGACAACAGACACTTTTGCATTTGAAAAAAGACTACAAAAAAATATCAGCAGGCTAACTATCTTGATACTGCAGTTTTCAGAATGAAGCATTGATCCCACCTAGCCAAAGCCCAACCATGAAGTAACCAACACTTTTAAAACATCAGTAATAACTAAAATCTTGCTATGTGTTTATTGTTTATTTTTAAAATATATAGCCCTACCAACACACCTTCTAGTACATAAATACTGCACAGACAAGAAGGGAGGAGCCATAACACTACACCACAACAATGATAAAACAGGCAATTTAGAGCAGGCCAGTTAGAGAGGCTTTAGGTGCCTCTGCAGTACCCAGGGGGTCGCTGACGGGTGACTGACCTGCGCAGCTGCGCGTTTTCGCTCCTGAGAGGCTGTAAAGCCAACGCTATTTCAGCCTGGATGTTTGTACTTCCCACTACAGCTGGGAGCAATGATATGCAATCTTCTATTTCACTCATCAACCTTAGCATTTCTGAATCATCTGCAAGAGGTGAGGGGAAAAAGGAGACTACGTAAACCTGTGAAGCTGTAATACAACTGTAATACTTTACATGTGATTAAGCAATCTATAAAGTGATTTAATAGTATCTACTTCTTTTCCCCAAGAAAACCTCATCTTTATTTATTTAAAATTGCTAAGCATTACTATGAAAACTATGCTTTATATACTCAATAAAAAAACCAACCCAACATCTCTCCAAATAGCCTTGGTGGAAATGTTGTTCCCACTGGGCTCTTTCTCAGGGGAAAGCTCTGTATGTGAAACAGAAACCATCTTTCCCTGAGCTGATGTGATAATGTTAAAATACTGCAAAAAATAATACTTATAAAGAGTGAAGCTTGTAGGTATTATGTTTGTGAAAAAGCATGATAAGATGTCACACCATCATCTGACAAACAACTTGCCAAAACTAAAGTGCTCAGTCATTTAATAGAGCTCTTGTGTTATTTGTATGTAATAACTCTACTGCACAACGAAAATGTCCTCACCTTGATCTGTTACCAGTTCTCGGAGTTCACCCATAAGATATTTTACAGTCTTAACTTTATGGGCAGTTTCTTCTGGACTTTCTTTTCTGGATTTTAGAACTTTCTTCACACAACTTGTCTTACAGCTTGTATCTCTCACTGGAGCTATGTCAAGTACATTCAATTCATCTTCGCTGACCATGCCCTCACTGTGCTCTTCAGAAGAATCCTCCCCCTCGTCACTTGAACCATCATGTTTTGCTGGACAATGCTGATGGCACCTCTGTTCAGTCCTGCCATTCAGCATCTCATGTGACTGTAACAGGGCCAGGTGAGCTTGTATGCACCGTATCAAATCTGCTTCTTTTATCTGGTGCTCTTGGCTTGGGGTCATTTCTCTGCCAGAAGATGCTGGGATCAGTGTAGGCACTGTAGGGATTGATGCTCCTGCTGCTATACAAGGGACCACACCAGGAAGAGCAGTGGCAGACTGTCCTTCTGTAGAAGGAGCAGCAGAAACTACTGGGAAAACCACAGGTCCTCCCATCTCTGGCACACATTCATTGGCACTATCTACAGGAACACCCTGCACAAGGAATATTCAAATTAAACCAAAAATTAATGTGATTTTTAAATCTTTTTAAAAAAACCCCAAACAACACTACCCTTGTCTGATTCAATGTAATTTTGATCATTCTTTGCTAGTTATAAAAACAACTACAAATTAATAAATAAATAATTTTCCCGTATAATACGGCATAATTAAAATGTAAATCTGGTTCAGATTATCTTAAATGTTATTGGCAACATTAAAGCACAGTTCTTTTTCAACTGTTCTGTAAAGAAAAAACCCTAGCAGTGTTTCTTGAATCCAACCAGAACAGGTAAGGGAAAAAAAAGACAACACTGTTATCTTTCAATATTTTAAGCAGATGAATTTCTTAAAAGTCAAGGCCAGCACTAGCTATACATGGACTGCCTGCAGATGGAAGGTAAGTCTACAGTCTTACAGATTCAAGGTGCAAGCCCTTTACCATGTTCCCGAGGTGGCAGCTTGTTCTCTCCACTAGTTCTACTCCATACCCTGAAACATGCAGTAATTTTAACATGTGGCTCTAAGATAATACAGACTGTCTGAAGAAATGATCAGTTTGATCACTGACAGGGAAAAGCTCCATATGATGTATGGTTTCTTCTGTCAGGAGCTGACTAATGATCCTAATGTGCATTACTGAGAATGCAATTAACAGTAATCAATAATTTCCTGTACCTTCCATGTTTGCTGTCCATTACAGAATTCTCCATGCAGAAACAAGCAGCCAGCTGAAATGCCTCTAATTTCATTTTTCTGGTGTCTATATAAAATGTGTTTTGAATAGCAGTATTTTATCTCATTATTTATTCTGTTCATCACTACAGGTTGAAATATGCAATTTTTTAAAGGAAAATTATTAGGAAAACTGACACAAATAAATATATAAATAAACAGGCAGTGCTAATTCAGTATGTTTAGTAACAGTGAGAATGAAACTTTTACTTACTGCCTGAGTAGTTAAGGGATTAGCTGAATGCTGCAGGGACAGTGCTGATGTGGATGTGGGTAACCGATAATTGAAGGCTGTAACATTTTGAGATCCTAAAAGAAAATAGCACTCATAGATCAGGGCAATTTGGGGCAAAACTCACACAGCTAAATAGTTGGCTCCACATTAATAGTTCCACTAACCCTGATTGGAGGTTACAGTAGAAATTTCATTACTCTTCTGGGGTGGTCGGCCAGTTATCAGAGACATCTGGGTTTGCACGTGCTCACAGAGCCTCTCATGCATCACAGGAGAGTGTTGACTGCAGGGCACATGAATTCCTTGGACCATCTGATTCTGTGCTGCACTGGGAAGTTCTTTCTCAGCAGAAGGTGTGGTGGACAAGGCAAATTTTCTATCTGATACTGGCACTACAGAAAAATAAACAACAAAAAGCCCAGCTGAGGTTGCCTGTCTTCTCGAGCTACACAAACCCATTGTATTGTGTGGCAGATTTGTAAATGCACTTAACATTCTTCTTATACATGTAACTCAAATATTTGTGAATTTCAGCAATTGTTTAGTAAACATTTAGAGTTTCTAAAAGGCAGTAAGTAATGCCTACACCTTTTATGGATCCAGCCTGGGATCAACCTGTATCAACCAGCAACAATTATTTGATGCCTTGTTGTACTCTCAGTACGTTGAGGAATCTCTCAATGTTGTTTGAGGAAAAAAATCAAGCCCAAGAAAGCCTACTTACCAATTTCTTTTTGGATGGGGGCAGAAGTAACATTTCTTGTCAATCCTTTCCTCTTGGAACTATTTCCTTTGGTTAGCAAAGGCTTGGAAGTAATTTTAGAGGTAGCTGTTTTCCCAAGTTGTTTATGGATAGTCTCTCTTCCTAGTGTTAGTTGAAAGAAAAAGTAGTCAACAAATCAAACCAAGAGAGTATTAGAAAAGCTAAAAATGTAACTTATATTTTCAATAGGTACAACCTGTAGCCTCATTTTGTAAGACATTCTTCAGCAAAGCTGCACAATGGTCAAGTCCATTACGAACAGCATCAACCTGCACAAAGAACATTGCAGTCAGAAAATGATTACCACTGTTCTCTTTCAGTAATCCAAGATACTGGCTTTGAGAGGAGCATTCTCCACTCTGTCACCTCACAAAGAACAACTGACAACCACAAAATATCATTTTCCATATACTACTTTAAAATTACATGGATGTTTGCAAACATGCAAATTTCACAAAACAACTAAATTGTGTTGTTGCACCCATGTCCATTTGCTGGATTTTGTGTCTTCATAATTGTGTACACGTTTTTAATCTGTATTTCCATGTACAGTTAAATTATTACCTACAGCCTACTTGCATTTTGCAGACAACTGGCTCAGCACTACACAAAAACCAGCACTGACTCCATACTACTCTGTGCTCTTTTCAGCACAAAACCCCAACAAGTGTGGCTGTTCTTCTGCCAGGGCCAGCCCTCATCCATAAGCAGCACATTTGTGTTTGTAAAATGTATCCTGTGCTTTAATGAGATTGTCAGAGCCACAGTCACTGCACACAAAGCCAACTTCCTCATATCTGCAAGATGCAGTAGAGACACTCGTGCTCGCTTTGCAGAAGCTGTTTCAGGTTCAGATGCTGTAATGTCTAAACTAACCTGGTTTTCTTCTAATATTCAGGGTATTCCAATTTCCCCTCTCTTTAGATAACAGGGATGACTCTGTTAAAAAGTAATTTAATTACCTGATTATCAGAGTCAGTGGAATAGAATTCTACATCAGAATAACGTCCTTTCCTTAAGCCAAACCTGAAAAAGTCAAAATCACGTTTATATCATCTCCTTAACAAGCAGCACAATAAAAACCCCCTTGCTTTCATTCAACAGTAGCAAATAAGAAGCAATTCATTTTACTGAGTAACAAAATAACTTTTGCATTCTGAAAACTTTGATTGGTTGCAACAAACATGTTTAGCAGACAGTAACAGCTTATGCCAAAGGAGAATTCAGCCTCCATTCAACCATCTTACATACAGCTAGCAATGATATAAGTTCAATCCTTTATAAATAAAACATGCAGAGTCAACTCTGTATTTTTAAATGTAAAGTTTCTATTCAGTTTGTGTCTCTCTATTCTTAGGCTGCTTAGGACCTGGCCATATTATCTGTCAGCTAAAAACATTTTATATATATGCAAGGAATTTTGGTTACTTGTGAGGCATGACAAGTATAAGGCTCCCAAACACTCACACATACACTCAATCTCAAGCACTGTTTGTGATTAGGGTCTTACTGTTTTCTTCCATTTGTTAGTTTAACTGCTCCTGACAGCCTTCCAGAAGACAAAGCCTGTTAATTACAAAAATACACTTTGATTTTCATGGAGTGCTTTCACAACATACTTGAAGACTCCCATTGCCAATTCCAAGAACTTTTGCTGAGGTGGATCAGTTCATGGCAATTTACAGCTCTCAGACCAAGGAGGGGCAACAGCTGCCTCAAGGGCCAGAAACTTGTGGGTTTCATTTCACAAAATGTGCCTTTACAGCATGATGCTTTATTTCCACAGATACAGTAACTCACTTAATGACACGTCCAAGAGCTGATATACAAACTCCATAAATAACCACCTGAACTCTGTGGACTTTAAGAACCAGCTATGGGCACAGCACACACGTCAAGGTGGAAGAACCCTCCCACAGTCACGGTCACAGGATGGGTCAGGTTAGCAGGGACCACAGTGGGTCACCTGGTCCAATCTCCCTGCTCAGGCAGGGACATCCCAGAGCACATGGCCAGGATTGCATCCAGACAGTTCTGGAATGTCTCCAGTGAGGGAGACTCCACAGCCTCTCTGGGCGATCTGTTCCAGTGCTCGGGCACTGCACAGTAAGCAGTTCTTCCTCATGTTCAGGTGGAATATATTCTGCCCATCCCCTCGTGTCCCATCGCTCGGTCCCACCGCGCAGCGCCTCTGACAACCCCCCCTTTAGCTATTTATACACATCGATGAGCTCCCCGTCGCTTCTCGAGGCTGAACAGGCCCGGCTCCCTCAGCCTTTCCCCGTAAGAGATGCTTCAGCCTCCCAACCACCCTCGTTGCGCTGCGCTGGACCCGCTGCAGGAGCCGCACGTCCCTCGGACAGAGCGCCGCGCCCAGAGCGGGACAACGCGCCCGGAGCCCCGGAAGGCCCGATCGCCCGCGGGAGTGGTTATGCGGATCGCCGCAGGGATCGCCCCCAGGGAGAGAACGCCCCCAGGGAGAGAACCCCCCCAGCTCCCCTCGCGGCCTCCGGGCACACGCGGGGTCCCTGAAGCCCGGCCCGGCCCCGCCGATCCCCCCGCGCCGCTCGCACCTTGCGC
>JAOXXN010000102.1:28776501-28806492 GCA_026770055.1 Myrmophylax atrothorax
ATGTTACCCTTGTCTATATTTCTCAGTACAATGTTTTTCTTTTTTGCAACAGCAGTGCTGTTAACTGATGTTGAATCTGAATTTTACAGTAGTCCTCAGAACTTCCTGCAACTGTGAGACATCTAGTTATTCTTTAAGTAGTGTATATTGTTGCTGAATCCTGACTCACTGCAAAATTTTGCATGTTTGCTTATTGAATGGCTATCTTTTTTTCCACAAAATTTCTTTAATTTTTTAATATGTTAGGAAAACTTCTAATCTAGTTTTCATCCTCTGGGTCCTGTGGATTATAATCTGCTCTCTTTAATCTATCTATATGTAGCTGCCTCTACACACTTATATCAAATACTTGCCCTCCCTATCAGCAAAGTAGTTAATACAGAAAGATTTCAATTACTTGATTCAATGTTAACACCACAGTATGATGAGTTGGTTTTGTCAGAAGATGTTGTGAGAAAAATTCAGTGTATTACACCTGCTGTACTGCTGAGTTGTTCCAAGTTAGTTTGTTGCTGCAGTGGATTGGCTTCAGAGCATGGCAGTGAGGTGAGGGAGAAGCAGGTTCTCAACAGGACTTGTCATTAATCATGCTTACGTAATTTTCATTTACATTATTATTGAATATTATTTTGTCAGTTTGAGGAATTCTGTGATATTATAAAAAATCAAACACCAAAACTAAAACCAAAACCAAAACCCCAGACTCTTCTTCCTGTGACAATTATGTGCTTTTGTTACCTTTCTAGGGAATTGGGTAAAACATGGGCCTGATGCTGCCATCCACTTAAAATGGAGTCTCAGCTGGGCCAGATATGCCATTGGTGTAAATCCATGGAACTCCCCAGTAATCAGTACCTTGACCCAAGATAGGAAGCTGATTTGTGTTCCCAGTTTAACTGCTGGGAACTTTCTGAATCTGATCTTATCAGAGCTGTAAATATTTTTTACTCCTTTTGGACATTAACATAAAGCATTTGAAATTAATAGGAAACTTACTATTTGTTTAATAGAAGGTTTGTGGTTATTTCCTTTACAAACAAAATAGTAGTGCTGAAAATGGGTCATTATCTGCTCCTTTAAACAATAAGGAAATGACTGAAAATAATCATGTGTTAGATGTGTCTTCTTAAGCCTGGGACTACATCAAAGGATGCAAGTAATGGCTTGAAGGCAAAATGTTGTCTTCATCTTAAATTATTCAGTAGAATTAAAGAGCATTAAATCATCAATATTATCGTCTTCACCTTAATTATCTTTTCTGAGAAAAGAAATTATTGATGTAAAATAGGCCTTAGTCACAGAAAAGCATTTCTCCTCTAAAACAGGCTTCTCCTAACCTGTCTTATAGGATGGCAATTATCCTTCACTTTTTCTTGTCTAGCTCCAATACAGTCTGTGCTTGGAAAGTCTGTTTTTGATCTTCCATTTAATTTCAATATTTCTCGGCTAAAGTTCTCAAGCAATCATTCCACTTGTGGGATGGCCATGTAAATCCTTCAGTGATATGCTCCTCATCATATTTCCAGAAATGGTTGGGCAAATAGTTGCAAAACCTTTCTCAGGATCTGTGTAAAAAAAAATTTATACATAAATCACCTAAAATCACTGACTTCTATTTTGCCCAGCGTGGTACAGAAGGTGACTGCAGATCTTTTCCTGTCTTACGACTGTTGTCTTATGAGAAATTAATTTAGTGGTCTTACTCTACTTGCTAGTGAATATGTTAGCATAATTCATGACTCCCACAGCAGAGAAGGCCGAAAATATAGAGACTTGAAAACAGTTTTTCCTTTTCCCCTGTAAGTTATCTTGTGCTACCGCTGAGGGACATTGCCTGGCTTAGGCAAGGGGAGCTTGAGCTGCTGTGCCTGTGCATATCCATCTGGAGTGGCATAGGGGAGCTACATATAAGCATTTCTGGAAGGCTATATCCTCTGTACTTCCCCAATAGCTTAAATTGCAAATATTGACGTAAAACTCAGATATTTTGTGATGGTTGTTATATCACAGGTCTGGCTGTCTTGTGAATTCTGTGAGCCTTGCCTGAGGTGGACAAGGGCCTCCTTCTCAGGGCTGAATTTGGCAAAGGTGACCTGATAGGTCATACAGTGGATGACCTGGTATCCTGCATTTTGAGAAAAAATTAGATTTTTTTCCAATTTTTACTTTCTATTTGGCTTCTGTGAAGATGTTGGATTTTCTCCCTTTCCTTCTTTTGATTTGATTTCCAGGACTTATATTTACAGCTTCATTTCCAGTTTCATTCTCGGTGATTAAATGGATGGCCTTGCTCTTGGTGTGTGTCAGAGCACATGGAGGAAACTTGCTGACCTACAGTAAGTTGTTTCTGTGCTCAGTGTCTCCCACTGAATTCCTTACTTTCACTTGTAACTCTAATCCCCATTCCAACTCCAGTAGTTGTCATGTCCCTTCATTTATTTCCTGTTTCTTTGCCTCCTTCTTGCACCAAAAGTGTTGGCCCTTTAGTTATGATGGACCTGCCCTTACAAGGCTCAGTGCTGGTGTCTCGCTTCCTGTTCCACCTGGTCTCCTCCAGGGAGGAGTGTGACCTGTGCTGTCATGTCCTGAGCTTAGTGAGCACTTCAGTATGTATGGGATAGGCCCTTGAAAAGACTAAACGTGCTTCAATTGATACTATCTACCTTAGTCTCAAAATGCAGGGTTTTTCTAAATATTTCCAGAGCTTGATGTTAAAGAGATGTCCTATTTCTTCAGCAAAAGAAGTCAGGAAGGCAGATCTGTTTTCAAATATTTGATTTTGTGTTTGGATTATATTTCTGCATATGAACCAGAGGATGAAACTGAAAAAACTATTTACAGTCTTGAAATTTATTCATCTGGTTTTGCTGTTCAATGTGATTAGAAGTTAAGAGAATGGAAAACAGTTTGTTATATTAATCCCCCAAGTGATTACTAACAGACAAAATAGGATTTGGAAAGTGTTAGCTCAAAAACAGTAAAATTAAGAAACACTTTCAGAGTTGAATTCCTACTCTGCAGAATGCTGATGGAGCTATTGGATCAAGAAATCATCCCAAGAAAATTGTATTAACTTCCTAAAGATTTGTAAGCCATACTGAAAAATGATATCCCAAAAGCTTGAGCTCCATCAGACCTCCATCTTCATTTCTACAGCTGAAAAATTACCAGACCAAATGACATTACCATTTCAAGGATCTTCCCAATTTCCCATCATTTCCAGGAACTCAGATTTTCTTCATGAAGCTTGGTGAGTCTTAAGGAGAGGAATCATTGGACCTGCTTCCAGAAGCACCTGTGTGATCCCAGCTGTAGTCTACGGGCAGGAATAAGGCTCTCCTTTCCTGCATCCCTGTGTGAATCACAAATGCCCTGATCACATCAACTGTGTGTTGCCCAAGGAAGGGTGAGGCTGACGAGCTTGGTCAGGTCTCTGGGGCTCCAGAGAAAAATCTGTTCATAATCATTCTAGAGATCAGCAAAGAACAGTGTCTGAACCTTTCAGGGTGGTCACCTCAAAATACTGTTGTGGCTTGGCATAGACAAGGTGCTGGTTACTGCCAAATGCCAAAGCGTGGCATGGAGGGTGCAGATGCAGAGGGGTGACAAGGGCAGTGCATGCACCTGTTCAGGGACCTTGCAAACACATTTGTACAAATAGAGTGGCCCTGGGCTTGGGGAGCTCGGTGTTTGGGAGGCAGGGGCTCCACTGGGACTGAGGGACAGCAGCCTGCAAGTGTGTTTCTCAGGAGGATGTGAACCTGTGTGTGACTGAGGAGACACCAGCACAACATGGTTGGATTTCCAATTGTGTTGTCACCTTCTAGAATTTTATATTTAAATTAGGCCCTATTTTATGTTAAAATATATATTCCCAATGTTTGTGTATCCCTCAAATCTCTTGTTTAAATTCGTGATTCAAGTGGAATGATTTTAGGCAGACAGCATAAAATCAGTAGCTCCAGGAGCTCATCTGAGCACTGAAATGTAAAAGCTTTCCAAAGGAAGGCAGGATCATGGTAGGGCCTGGTTCCTATCCATTTACCCTGAAACAATACATGACATTAGTTCAAACCCAACAGATCAGTAGGCTGCAAGTAGCTCCCACTCCTTGTGTATTGCCTTCATAAATTGTTTGGATGCTTTAATCAACAACCTTCAAACGCAAAACACATTAAATGATGAAGAGTTAAAGTGAAGAAGGACACTACACACTTTATGAATTACATGCTCTCAGCGTGCAACAAAATAGATACATGTATATTGATGTAGTCATAAACCAGATATCTACCAAAAGAGATCCATAAAAAGGGATCATTCAGTAATTAGAGCAGAACGACTACAGAAATTGCATATTTTTGTAACTATCACAGTAGAAAAACTTGAAAGGTTTCATATCAGAATAGTATCATTCCTGCAGTCTTCCTTCAAGGTTATGGGAGGCTGGTGCTTTCATTTCAGGTGGCAGGAGCTGTACTGTATGTAGACTGCAGTGAGGTTGCTCTAAGGGTGAAGCCTAAATAACTTCCATCAGAATCTGGCAATACTTCTTTATGTGACTTCAGTCTACAAATGAACTAGAAATGGTTATTTTATTTCTGCTTACAACGTTTTTCTCCCTTCCTGGTGTTTTTGTCTAAAATTGCATCTAGGCATGTATTTGGAGGAAATGCTGAGGAGTAGGCCTGCTGTTTTATGGAAGTGAAACAACAGGGATATACAACTGTCTCCTTTCAAGCAGTTATTTTAATTTCTTTCACAGATACAAGTTCAATAGTGTTGCTAATTTGTCATTCACCAAACCATGAACAGGATATTTGGGTTTAGCCAGATGAAGTCTGTGCTGAGGTGGTTGCAGGCTTGCTGAGGATTCTTGATGAAGTTCTCATGCTCAGTTATGTCTTCCCCTCTGTAACTGTTTCACATTTTGAGTAGGCTTTATATGTCCCAGAGAAATTTGTTGCTAACCAGTTAGCACTAATAATATTACTTTCTCTTTCCTGTTGATGTCAGGGTAGGCTTTTGTACTTGAAAGTTGTGGGAAGAGGATGGGCATTTTAATTACTGAGGGCTGGATCATGCTGCCTTGTAGGAAACTCTGTGGGAGGAATACAAATGAGAGCAAGATTCCTTCATCAGAAACGAAGTAGTAGAAAGCCAGCCTCTCCTTCCCCTGTACAGAGGGCTCAGGGAACCCTGTCTGTAACACTTGTAAACGATCTGCAAGAGGCACTGGCCTCAGCAGCAGCTGGACTTTGTTCTCTTCAGGTTGGCAAAACACTGCTTAAATAAAAGTGCACAGGAGCTTGGTATAAATTAAATCTAGAAAACTGTTTTTGTCATTTTGTAGACTCCCCCATAGCACCTGGGAAATGAACAGTTATGTCTGTGCTTCCTCACCTTCAGGATTCACAGAAACCATTTAGGAGTCATCTGAAAATATTCACCCTGACTGCATATACATAACTATTTTTATCTAGAGATACATGTTTATTTTTTTAACTTACTGCTAACTAAGCTGGCTTTAACAGGAAAGTAATTTTAAATCATGTCTTGTGCGTTCTAGTAAGTCAGAATATAATGACAAAACCATCATGTTTCATTCTGTGTCTCCTTTAAGATATTTTGTGATACAGCATTGCCCTAGGTTTGAAAAAAACCCCAGCAATAATCTAAATATTGGACAAACCATCAAGGGAGCTTAATAGCCTTTATACTCCTGCTGAGAGGGTGAAATAGCAATAGAATATGGGCACAGTAACTTTTTTTTCTGTGGATTACTAAGAGCAGAAACAAAGCTTATGGAAAATGAATTAAATCAATCTGAGAAACTGCAAATATAGATGCTTAGTCCTTGAGAAAATTAAATTAAGGAAGTTTTATAAGGGTTTGATTAAGTAATGCACGTGGTTTTTGTTGTGACTCATATTGATATTCTATTATTCTTGTCATAATTTCTTACTATGCAGAATAGTTCACAAGCCTTGTTTAAATAGGAGTGTATTTAATTAATCTAAGGAGAGATATGAATTCCTGGTTTAGCATAGCACAGTAATTTTATGATAAAACCAAAAGGGTAATAATCTTATGCTTAAACTTAATGAGCAGATGCCAGGCATGCCAAGGCACTGTCTCAGAAAGTGCTCTGTGGTATTCACATTCCCACTTCTGGGAGCAAGTCACAGGAGCTGCTCTGGACATTCACCCTGCCAGCCTTAGAGAACTCTGCTTATGCTCTTCCCCAGTTTGCTCCTGGTGGTTCGTCCTTCTTTAATCCATGTTTTGATAAGAAGGTGAGCAGAGGAAGAGAGGTTAATCAATCCTTCCTGGGTTGGAGTGCTGGGATCATTTGACAGAAACAAAATAAGAACCAACAGCCCAGTCAGCGGAGACATGCTGTGTTTGCATCCTGTCTTTTGGAAAGAACAAATACTCTGTGAGAGACACAGGAGAAAGACAGTGAAGAAGAGCTTTCTGGGTTTGTATCACCATACCCTTAAATAGGGAAGGGAAGAGTAGAATGTTTATTATTGCCCTGTTTGTAGCCATAGCCAAGGGAAACAGCAGCCCTGCACACACAACCTTGCATATATTGTCTGCTCTTGGACCTTAGCAGGGGGCAATATGATGTAGGTGGAGGGTTTTGAATACTGAATACATTCTGAAACTCAGATATTCCAATTCTCATGCCAAGGATACTTCTTTCAGCGAGCCTGGGAGGTCAAAATCAATTATTTACTGTAAGTTCCCTGTTTGATCTTGGTTTTTTGCCATCCAAGCTGACAATCCAAGGGCAGCAAAATTAGCTAGGGCATCTCCTTAAGGCTGCAAATTTTCCATTCCTTAATTCTCTGGTGCAGGTGGGCTGACACAGGAATGGCATGTGGCCATGGCTGAAGCAAAGTGTGCTGTCACTCATCCTAAATGACCCCTGAGCCTTTCTAACCACCTGCTGCTCTGACGCTTGGTAGGAAAAGAAAAAGGGCAGTTATGGCCTGATTGCTGGATTTCCTTATTTCATGGCCCCTAGGCTTACATGAATGGCAGGAGGGAGCCTGTTTATCATCGTTCGTTTGGATCCCATCAGTCATTCCTCCACTCCAGTTCCCCTGTAAACTCCGTGCTTCAAAGAGAAAGAGACAGTAAAGCAGCCAGAGTAGTTTTCTCTGTAGCATCTTCATGACCCAGCCAGCATCCAGCACAGGAGTTGCTACACCTGCATCAGGGAAGGAACATTGGCTCACCCAGCCTCGATGTACCTGAAGCAACATCACAGCTTGCCGGGGAGAAGGCAGAGGAGGTGTCATGTGACAGGTTGCCACCTACAGTGATAAAGACTGATCCTATCAAAAGCCTCTGTGTTTTCAACTCATCATCAAATACATATTTTTCTGAAGTCAAATTGGCACTACAGGAACTACAAGTCATCAGCAGGTGAAGGCACAGCACCTCTGAAATGCTGGTGTGCAAACATGTTTGCTTTCTGGCCTTGGCTTTAGACATTTGGGATCAAAGAAGGGAGGTCAAAATGAGAAGAAGGAAGGAGATTAAGTAAACAAGCCGTGGATAAAAGATGACATTCTGGATCTTCACACCATGCATCCGCCTCACATTTGCAACTGCTCGTTGCCCTTCAGTCTCTCCTTTCTTCTGCCCTCCACGGATTTTTCACTCCCCATATCTGTATCCCTCTGTCTCAGGGAGGAGGCTGCAGTGTCCTACTGCATCTGTCCAGGTGTTCCCAGGCACAGCCTCTCCAAGGTCTCCCAGCAGGTTAGAGGTGCTCTGCCTGAGAGTGCTTACCATTGACTGGAAACCTAGAAACATTTCTCACATATATCTGAAACTTTGGGTAAGCTTCATAAGGTCCAAGTGTGCAGCTGGTGCCCTGATGAAGGCTTTGGCTTTGGTTTGTCATGAGATCTGTCTGGGCCCTGCCTTGTGCAGAGACCTCACTGCAAAGTGCACCTTGAAACTGGCACAGCACAGGGCATGTGCTGAGCCAGGAATCTCATGCTGGTTGGGGGAATCTTTAAAAACAGGAGAGTTTTAGAAGCCCTTGTTACCAGTAAGTTGGGGGGAACCCAAGACTGGGGAACACAGTCTGCTTTCCTTCCTTTGGTAGGAAAAGCTTTCATCTGTTTGTTTTTGTTTTGTTTTTTCTTTTTTTATCAACACTACTAATAAATTTGAAAAGAAACATGAGGATGAGGTAAATTCCTCTTCTACCTTTGTAGATGCCTCTGGGGTGGTTTGGACTGCCCACCCTGCATGACCTGGGAGCCAAGTGCAGTGTCCACCCATGTGCATGCTGCAGGATGGAGGCCATTGGCAAACATTACATTCCTGACTCCTGTTCCCCCACTGTGCAGCCCAGTCAGTGTCTTGCCCACCACTAGAAATCGGCCAGTTCAGATAAACATCTCTTCTTTTGGTCTGCTTTAATTAGGTCTTTTTTGGTATTGCTAATGTAAAGAGACCAAAGTTACAAAGACCAGTACCTAATGAAAGATGGAGATGCTGTGTGTAAAGCTACACATAATTTTAGCTAATATCTAAATTAGCAAAATATCTAAAGGATCTGAATTTTGCTTTGACCTTTAGTTACTTTGTTCCTTTACCACATAGCTGAAACTCTGTTAATGCTGCATCAGTCAACTGTAAAGTGGAAAGCCCCAACTCCATTTTAATACAATCGGTACTGGAAATTGGAAAATAAGATTAAAGATGAAGTTTTTGACTTCTGGGCTTTATCAGTCTCTAGGAAAAAATTCACATTTTCAGCTGAAGAGAAGAGGAACTGGGAAGCCAGAGCACAAAGATGAAGGAAGATGAAAGCAGTTGAGAAAGAAGAGGAGGAGGCGAATGAGGTAAAAGGGGGTGGAGGAAGTATGAAAAGGTCAGGTGGCTTACTAGGAAGCAAGAAAAATGATGAAAGGGTCAGAAACCAAGTACTAGAAGAAAAAATTATAATTTTCAACAGTTGGGGAGAAAACTAGAGTAGAGGAGTCTTAGTGGTGCACAGTTGGAAAGGGAAATTGAAAGGTACTAAATTAAAAAATTATAGTAAAGCAGAACTTGTAGGCAAAACAGAAGCAGAGAAGAGCAAATAAAAGTGGCTGCTAAATGGAGAAGCATTCTGTCAAGGGATGGTGGCATAACAACAGTAATAGCTCCAGCTGTTCAGTGAGAGGTGTTGGAAATCCTTTTGCAGTGGTGCACAGAGAAATATACTTTCCATATCACATTCAGCTGAGGCTCTTCAGCAAACTGGTGGAAGCAATTAGCAGAGCTGATCATTTTAGCATTCTTTGGGTGCTGGTCTGCTACACCTCTTTTTGGCTAACACATGATACTTACAAACATTTCTTTCAAAGCATTAAGTTACAAATCAAGAAACTAATGAGAAACTCATGATAAATATGATCCTGCTTTTAAGGACTTGGGCTTGGTGACAGAAGCTGAATAATGATCATCATGCAGGAATGGGTTCACCTTCAGGAAGGTTATCAGCTGGGAAAGGAAGAGAATCAGAGTGATTTTTCTTGTTTTCTGGCTCTAGTTTTTTCTGTATTTGTTGCAGGCTTTCTGTAGGTGGTGGAGAGATTTGAGCTCTTTATCATGGGATCCTGCAGAAGAATACATAAATTCCTTAGATTTTTTTGCATATTTATGCTGAAAATGATGCAGCAAAAATACTAGCTATGCATATGTTTTCTTTTGCTTACAACTTTCCTACTGTATTTTTCAGAGTTATTTCTCCATTCTCTACTATATGACAATGATTTGTGAGGGTTTTATTCCAATATTGTGTCAACAAGCAATCAAGATTTTTAGCACCTGTTCTCAATTTGGTTCAAGCCAAGAACACAGCAGAGCAAAATAGTTCTGTCTTCCCTCTAATTTCTATGATGAAGACAAAACTACCCAGAAAAATCAGGCATAGACAGAGCATTTTCTCTGGAGAAAAGAAAAAGAGTGTCAAGAGAGAATATATATTAGTTTAAAGTAAGTGCTGTTCACTAATCATAATAACTGATGCGATTCCAGCCTGTTTTCAATGGACTGAATAGCAATAGTAATATTTGCAGTTTTAGTGTCATTAATGTAAATGGCAGAAGACCTCCAGTTCACCCTCTCTCCTTGCAGTGTTTTGTCCCCTAACAAGGGAAATATGTAAGGGGTGATATGTCAGCAGAGAAAGACTGAAATCAGCCTCAGTCACAAAACACTGAAAATTTGATGGAATAAATTATCTGGCACACAGGCTGCACAAAGGTCTCAGAGGTAGAAAAAAAAGGTCAGTGGTATTGTTAAATCTTTTACCAGATTCTTTAGCATCTTCACAGGACTTGATTTTAAGATTGTGACTCAGTTTTGAGCATAACCCAAAAAAATGAAATTGCAGCAGAATGTGCTTCATGGAAAACCTAGTTGTTAGAGATACTTAGGAAAAAACTGATTAAAGTGGGGGAAAATGGAGGAGAATTGTGCATCCTGAAAGGGAGATGGAAATAATAGTCTGAGTCCTGTACTTCTAAAAACTTTTCTGACGGTAAACGTGGGCAATAAAGTGTGAGAAATATCTATGTGTGTGCAGGGGGTGTTATCCCCTTCCAATGATGACTCCAATGATTTTTACCTGTTAGGCAGCTCAGCATGTGTACAAAGGAAGTTGAAGAGAACAGTATCACAAAAAGCAAGAACAGAATTGGTTATTTACTCTCACAAAAAGAATAAGAGATAAAATACTTAATGGATGTACATTAGCAGACTGAAAAAAAATGCCCATTGACTTACAAAGAACCTGTTCATTTTCTCCCTTTGCCCCCTTTTTGTGCTCACCTCCAGTTGTCGGGTACCTGTCTCAAAACATGAGGTCACCTGTGCAGATGCATTAATGAGTAAGAGCTCTGAAATGGGTCCAGTTTAAACAGCATTAGGGGGGAAAAGGTGTATGGAAACTTGCCACCTTTTCTAGTGAGCTATTGGATGCTGTGTCAGGTTTTATAGTGTGTTCATGTGACAATGTGACAACTGAGGCAGAGCGTGAAAAAACCAAGGCTTAGAGCCACCTTCTGCCCAGAAGGGAGCTGTAGCTGGTGAGTTTTAGCAAGGGCCCAAGTGGGAGTGGCAACCAAATGGAAGTGCTCTGTGGGAGTAATTTGGGGTTCAATCCTGCTGCGTACAGGCACCAGTGACCCTTTTGGTGCTGGCATCTTCTTGCCATCAGGGCTTAAGGCTGGGTCCTTATCCATGGGGTTTGTATACTGTGCATGACAGGCTGCAAGTAGGATACTGTGTTTTCAACTTCCAGCTTTACAATCTCTTTTCCTGAAGTTTAGGTGTCCCTATTGCCCTGCATTTTACTCAGTATGATTCTTTTTTTGCCCAGTTTCAAAACTCTAGAGTTCTGCAGCCAAGACAGGAGTTTCTTGCTCTGCCATGGTGGTGGAGAAAAGATGTTCTGGGACAGTGGAGAGGACAACTGAGGTTAAAGTGCCACTTTGTTTATTTCCCAAATTAGCCACATAGCTCATTTTGGTAAATGTCATTGTAAATGAGCAAATTAGACTGACTTAATTGTTACCATGTTATTTTAATGTAATTAAGGGTCAGAAAGACTCTTGAGCTTTTCTTTGATAAGGATGCAGAAAAGCAACATGGCTGCAAACATTTTAGGGAAAATAAAATAAAACCTTGCCTTTTCATCAATTTGAAGAATATTGTAATGAAAGTACTGAGTTGGGTACTTATCACAAATCCTTTAAGTGCAGAAAGTGCATCTCTTTCCTTTGCCTAAAAAAGATGAATTCAAATAGGGTTCTTTTTAAAGTTTTGTGTTATACCTAAATTACAATTCCCTGGAAGAAAGGGGCCTGGGGGAAGATGCAGACCAGGGTGATGCCTGGGTGCAGCAGGGTGCTGTGGCACCAGTGGGAGATGGAGATAGTGCTGGGTGAGGAGCCCAGGAGTGCCCTGGTATGGTAGTGGTGTGGTAGCAGAGAGAAAGACCACCCAGTGGCCTTCAATTGCTGACAAGGGAAAAGGATAGAGTCTAACAATGACACAAACAAAAGATAGGCCTTGCTATACAGCAGTTGTTTGCTAGTCAGGAAGGCTGCTAAATCACAGCCTTAATTTAGAGAAAGAGCTGATGTATTTGAACACATAGAGAAAACAGAGAATCATGTAATCATGTTGTTACAAAGCTCAGCCCTTCTTTTGTCTGCCCTCTGTTATTTGTCACTTTTCTCTTTTGGTTCATTTGAAAATGACATACTGATTTCTCTTCTGGCACTGGAAAGGCAATCAAACATGCCTAGACAAAGCCCCTTGGTGTGAGTCCATCCCCACAGGGTCAGAGATGCTCCTCCCATCGCCTACTGACACTGGCAAAAGAAGTAGTGTCTTCTACTTCTCCTGTGAAGCAGCAGTTGCTGTACAAATAACAACATAATGACCACAGGAGGAAATGACTTGGCACTGAAAGTCAGAACAAAACTACTGTTGATTAGCTTGGCTGCAGCCAGTCTGCTTTTTTCCACCTTTGCTTTGATAAAGTCATTGGATTTCTTAACCAAATAGAGGCATTTGTTGTAAAGACAAGTTGTCAGTAGCATAACTCTGCCCACATCACACAAGGCCCCTTGACTATGTATATGGGGAAAAGCTATGAAAACATAAGGAACCTGCACATCCAAATGGTATGTACTGTGAGCTGAGTCCTCAACAAGCCCTTAAAGCATCATCTCCTCAAGAAAAAGCAAGGGTAGCAAGTGCATGATGCCAATGAAGGATAAATTCTTTATTGACTTTGGATTAGTTAATTTAGTTGTACCCACGAAAAGCAAGTGAAAAGGAAGGCTTGGGACCAGGTTAGCAGAAGGGGAACAAACCCATGAAAAGACACAGCCTTGATATGGCATAGCACCTGTGAATTAAACCAGTTGTGATGACTAAATCTGAACCTTTGGACTGACATGGAGGTTCTTTTTCTTGTCAGCAGAAACTTCTTTGAGCCTAGAAATCCTTAAAGGTTATTGTTGGAGAACTATTTCTGAGAGATGAAAGGATACTGGCACCTGCCCAACCTGCTGTAGAGCTACCAACAAATGTAGGATTCAATCTTGCCACAGTATTGCAGTGTTGCTGCTGTGATGATCCAGTGTTAAAGTACAACCCTGGAAAATGAAAGAGCAAAACACACTATATTTTAGATGAGATAGTATTACTGGAAAAAACAGATGTATTTTGGGGAATGTGTACATCTTTTTAGGGAAAAGTATTTCAAAGGCCTTAAGGAAGAGTTATGCACTCAAAACCATATCTAGTGGTTCCCAGTTATAACTCAGAAGATATTCCTTGTCTTTGCAGACCATATCTCTTTTTGTTACAGCAGTGTGATTTAAGATACAGGATCTTTGCAATTTATCCTGTTTAGTTCTGCCCATCTTCCATGATGTGGAGCAGCTGGAGCAGCCCATTGCTGTCCCACCTCTAATCTAAATGGAAGAAATGTCAGGTGAGTTAATAAATTATGGTGGGAGAGAGAGGTTTTAGTGGAAGCTCACTGTTTTCTAGTTGTTCTGTCCTTTGTGACTCAACATAAAGCAAGTACTGGAATAGCCACAAGGTTTGGTAAAAGCTTGAAGCGGGAGGTGCATTAAGGCATTAGGGTAGTGAGTGAAAAGCCACTTTGGCATTATATCTCACTTTTAGTTTTTCTTGCCTTCAGATAAGGAGTAATCAAAGTGGAAAGTAGGAATCAAAGAAGGAATTTTATCTTGCCTCTTTGTATTTTAATGTGTGTTTTCTCTTTACTTGAAATAAATGGCTTTTGTTAATTCAGTCAGTGATTAAACATCTAGAACTTTCAATTCTAATTTAAGACAATAATCCTTGTGTCTGAAGACAAACACACCTGAATCCCAGGTCTTTCCGGCCAGGTCATGAAAACAGTTTAGAAGTAAAAGTTTTGTAGGTATTTCCAGTCTTGGCCAAGTTTTCCTTTCACACCAAAACTCCCTTTGTTCTCTGTGGATGCTTTTCACTTTAGTGTGTTCTGAAACACACAACTTTTCCTTTTGTTTTATTTTTCACTGTCTTCCTCAGTAACTTAACTCTTTCCTCCTCTAAAATGAAAAACCTGGGTGGAGGAAACAAATTCGTAATTGTATGTGTTCATTAATCCCTGTGATTTCGATCATATCCGGGGCAGGATGATTGCAGTTTGAACTCCAGGCTGTCTGTACAGGTCTCATTGAATTTCAAAATATGTTTTTGACAAACGTTTTTAATTAGACTGAAGTGATGGGGTTGCTCTTCTGGGTATGTAATCTTCACAAGGTATTTGTCCATGAAGATTCAAAAGAAAAAAAAACCACCAACTTTTGAACTTCGAGGGAAGTTTTTATCACTGGAAAAAAGTGTCTTGAGAGTGGTCAATGACACATTTTTAAATATGCAACTATGGTGTTTCTTATTCTCAGTCATGATAATGTCAAATTCAGAAATGCGTAGAAGTGACATTGAACTTGTGTTCTCTTTTACTAGCTCTGAAATCTTAGGCTAATGATTCACATTCATATATTTTAAACAAATACAGATTTATGGGGCTCCAAGCACAAAGAGCCATTTGCATCCTCAAGTAGAGAGCCCGGAGTAAACAAGACACTTGAAAGACACTCCCCATTGCACCCAACATGTGCTTTCTTACACAAAAGAAACAAATCTGTGTGTTTAAATACAGTCACAATTTCAGATCCTTGGGGGCTTCAGAGCACAAAGGTCTGATCCATCACTCAGTGAAATCAGTGAGGATTTTTGTATTGATTTTAATCAGTGACAAATCAAGAAGAGGCACTTTGTCCAAACTGAAGAGTGGAGAGTGTGTTAAAACAAATCAGCTGAGGAGCCTTAT
This sequence comes from Myrmophylax atrothorax, assembly GCA_026770055.1. Lineage (NCBI taxonomy): Eukaryota > Metazoa > Chordata > Aves > Passeriformes > Thamnophilidae > Myrmophylax > Myrmophylax atrothorax. The sequence continues at coordinate 28,791,425 of JAOXXN010000102.1, forward strand.
CCTATGTGATTAAGATCAGTAGAAAATGAAAGTTATTTCCTTCCTTCCTTCCTGTAAAATGTTTCAGAGAAAGGATAAAGGGCAATATTTAGCTGGTAAGTTTGGAGGTGTATGGATCTTTTCTGTTCTGTGGATCTCGGGAATCTTTATCCAAGATGCTGCTGTCTGTGCAAATGCCATCCAGGTCCAGGGGTAATAGGGGTGATGGTCCTGCATGTGCCTCCCCCCTCAGCCTCTCCTTCACTGGACTCCCTTTGCTGTTGATTGCTTTGAGCCATAGCAGGGACCGAGAACAAGAGAAGGCAATTTCATAGTGCCTCCCAGCAGGAATTTAGCCCTAAAAATCTAGCAGCCACACTCTCATTCTCTACTACTGTAATATTGCAGAAAGGATGGAAGAGGCTTTCTTCTTAAATTACAAATCTCTAGTTGCAAAGGAATAGAGCCTGTGAAGAGAGCAATTTGGTGCTGAGGCAACTCCTTTCTGTCCTCTGCTCAATTGCAACCTATTTTTAGATGGTTTGGATAAAGTGTTCAGCCTCTTTGGTCTTTGACAGAGACTCAGAGTTTGTTTGAAGACTCTCAGTGTCAGCCCAGCACTCTGGCACTGGGTGCCTTCGGATGCCGTGCTGAGGAATAGGGTGGTTCTGGTAACGGAAGGCTGCTCCTTACTGCATAACCTGCTTTCCCATGCACGTACAACTCAGCCCCGTAAACCTCCTCATGAATCACCTTCTTGTTTATTTTCCACTCTCCCTGATTAATTTGCTGATTTCCTCAGCTCTGATGCTCATAATGGGAGGCTGTTCAGAAGGTCAAAATGCCTCTCACTGGGCACTTATTATTTCTCTTTTCCCTTTGCCACAAGGAAACAAGTGAGTGATCAGTGGCAGACAGGTTTCCTCATGTGTTTATTTTTTAAAGTTAATTTCCATCTATGACTACAGTTGGAGTTAAAACCTATGCATACATTACTGGCTTTTTATATACTGACAAAAGAAGAAACAAAAAGCATCATATTTCATTGCATATTCTTTCCACTGCATTGCTAGAGAATATAATAATTATTCTGAAAACACGGGGGGTTTTGTTGCTGTTTTTGATTAGTTGAAGTATTTTTAATGACTTGGATTGTAGCGCATCACCTGTAGTAAGAAATCATGAATATTTACAGTAGAGGGAGCAATAGCCCCATTGCTGCTCTATTTCTCTTTGGCTGTCAGTTGTGTTATAGCTTTATATAGCAGATACATAGAAAAACAACAACTACAGAGATGAAATGATGTGTTCTTTTCTGTAGTAAAGTTTCCCTCATGATTCATATTCACTATTGAAATAATACATTCTTTTGTAAAAAGCAGAAAATGTTGCTTATGGAGTTGCCTTACAATACAGTTGGATGAGTGGAACAGCAACACTGTTTCCACCTGAAAAAGATTTCCTTTTCCATTTGCTACCTGAAAATTATGCTCTTATTAGGAATTTGAAATTATAATCAGCGCATTTAACACCTTTTTTTTGAGACCTGCAGAATGGTTTAAAACCTTTGTGAGTGTTTTATGCTACCTGTGGTTAACAAGACCCTTCTGGTGTTGCTATGGAAATGGTGAGGTTACAGTACGCACAGGCCGGATCCTCTCCTCACTCACATGGGAGTGGAAGAGGTGATGGTGGTTCAGCATCTCTTTGTTCAACTACACTTTCTTTTAAGCAGAAGGCAGTCAGAAAAATTAGGAAGTTATTTGGGAAAAGGCATAGTAATACAGGATGTCTTAAGACTTACATTCAGTGCAATGAGCTTTACAGACAGGCTCTTTGTAGCATCAACCTTCCCAGACTGGACTTGTAACTACAGGTCAAACAAAAGTCAGTGCCATTACTGGGCAACACGTTTTCACTAATCCTTTGGGTGGCCACGTGAGAAAGATTTCTATATAGAACAATATAATTCCTTACATTAAAGAGCCTCTTGAAAAGGAGTAGAAGGATGTGCTTGGCATGGGTGTGTCAGCTGAAGTTTTTGTGTGTGGCTGCACATGAGTGTAGGGTTTGAGCTGGTGCCTCTCCAGATGCACAGGCTGGATATAGCTGAGAAGTGAAATGTGCCTTAATGCTGGTCTGCATTGCAGCTTCTCCTCCACCTTCACTTCAGCACAGTTACAGGAAGGATATTTCTCCTATCTGGTTGGGATTTTTAATAGATTGGCTCCTGCAACATGTGCTGTCTTATGTCAGGCAGAGATGTGAGACATCATGGTAAGTGTTTCAGGCTGGAGGAGTAATCTTAGGTGAAAAAGAAAGGGTGAGGAACTTTTGAAAGAAAGATTTGATTTCTCCATCACAAAAATAGAAACAAAAAAGGAAGGAAGCAAATCAGGAATTTTCCCGTGTGGAAAATTTGAAATTTAGAAGACTATTTTTCTTGAAATGTAATACATTAAAACTTCCTAGTGAGTTCTATTATTCAAGCTACAAACTCCTCCAAACAAGGAACTGTCTGCAAATATGGTCTAGATGGTACATGGCAAGTAAGATCTGATCTTACCTCATTCTCTAGATATTGCAGTAAAAATAAGACATTATAGGCAAAACCAATGTAGGAATAGAGCTTTTCTTTGGTGGTCACTGACAATGAATAAATATTGATCACTAGAGTGTTGTTTTATGAAACTACTCTTATTACTGGAGATGCAATTTATAGTCACTTTGAAAAGTGATTAAAGGAAGGTGGGGGGAGGGGAAGAAGGCTCGTGGTTCAGATGATCCTCTTGGTATTCAAGATGAACTGTCAAAACATTGTCCTTTATTGTCACTGACTCATTACAAAAGCTGACTCACTAATGCATTGTGATTGTTCATAACATGATTTAGATGAAATGTCTCTGATTTAGTTCAGTTAAATTTGGACATCATGCCATCTTTGCAGAATCACGTTGGTGTCATTTCCACTTTCTTGTTAGAGGTTGCTCATCAACAATTCACAGCATCACCCTTTCGTTTCACTTTGACAGTCCAGCATTGCCTCTGTAGGTGCACGCTGATGATTTCATTCTGGGATAGACTCATAGAATGGTTTGGGTGTCATGACAGAACCATAGAAACATGGTTTTGTCTCCACAGTGCTGTTGTGGTTACATCATAATGTCTTGAAGCAATTAACATTACAATAATATGTTACAAAAAGTATATGTGATATGTGCATAGTAGTCTGTGCTGTAGCCCTTGTTAGGTTTGTACTGAAATCTGTTTGCAGGCCTCCAGAGAGGGATAGTTTGTAATAAATGTTTTTACAATAATTAGCATTTTGGTACATTTTAGAAAAAAAAACAACCTAACTTCCTACCTTGTCATAATTAATTGCCTTTTTTCTGTATTAACTCAAAAAGAACTGACATAGTAAAGCTATTTTCAACCTAGAGGATGACCACAAGGTTGAGAATTTATGAACCAATTAACTCTCCTCTTTTCTATAGCACCCTTTGAGCATCTCAGAGCACTATAAACTGGAACAAGGGCTCCTTGCCACTCCTGGGAGACAAATAAGTATCGCTATAACCATTTTACAGAAGTATGAAAGAGGTGCAGAACTGTGAATTGCTTGATGTCGTTTTGCAAATCCACAGCAGAATTGTTACAAGATCCAGAGATTCCTGTGCATGTGTGCAAGTCACCCAGAGGCTTTATGTATGAAAATATGGTAGTATTTAAAATTTTATAGAGGGCAAAGTACCTTTAAACCAAAAAGCAAAAAACCCAGACCCCTGTGTTCATGTTCAGTGCATTCCTCCAGACCAAAGCGACCCTGTTTCTCCCTTCTGGACAGTGTAACTGGAAGGCAAAGGATCAGCAGGGACCCTCAGGGTCTCATCCAGCCCTTCCACTTACTCCTGATAACTGTCACACATTTTTGACTGTTACTGATCAACCTCCAACTCTGTCTTTCATTTATATACTTTGTCTTTCATTAAGCTTATAGAGAAAAAGATGGGAAAACGAGATTTATAAAAACATGCGTAGAAAACTGCCAGTTGCAGGAAAAATGAAAGCATTGCCCTAAAGAATCAGAAATTACAAATAGGAGTCAAACCCTGGACTTCTTCGCTGTTTGAAATCTTGGGAGAGGGACAATGCAATTTTGCTTTAGCTGAGAGTATTTCCAAAATGAATGAGGAAGTGATAGCCCTGGAACTTGAACTGTCTTTCTGTTGACTTCTACGACAATCATACCGGACTCTGAAACCGTGTGTGCCTTTGGATGTGGGGTGAACAGAAAACAACATCTATTGGGTAGGCTCAGAAGGAGGTTTCTGAAACCTTTTCATGGATCAGTTTCTCAGATACTGTGACAAACTCTTTTTCAGAGGGAGACTTTGGAGTTGACTCCGGTTAGGCTGAAAGCTCACAGCAGATTCTGAGTCAGAAGCTCCTCTGCCTGATGTTAGTGTCTGAAAATGTCCACCTACACTGTTATGGACAAAACCATAGCACAGCAGGGAGGCAGCTCCACGCCTTGGCAGGGTGGCATATGTAGTCATTTCTGTAGGGATTTTTAAAATTATTTGGCACTTACTGTCTACAGAACAGTAATGGGAGTGGAGTGCCCAAGTCTACCGGGCTCTTGGCGTGATCCCAGCTTTTCTGGTGATGCTTTCCTTCTCTTCTCTTTTCCATTTCATTTATCTCCCTCTCCCCACCTGGGTTTGGAGGAGATGGCAAGAGCTCCTAGAAGGAAGGAGAACATGTTAGTGAACTGTAGCAGGTTTATGGTGCTCTTCCCAGGTAAAAGGAGGACTAAAGCGAACACAGCCACTGGTGGTGCAGTGGGGATGTTCAACTCCCTTGCACTGGAGGGGTTGAAAGCATCAGGCTCTATTTTACGTGTGTCCTGGTTTTTTAGTATACCATAAACCACAGAAAGGGTTACTGGGCCTGGAACAACAAACCCCTCTGTCCCTGGTGAGGATGAGAAGTCCATCTAGCTTTTGTTTTCTTTAGGGACATATGTTGAAGTATTTTTCTTTGTCTAACGCTTTCATGGTTGTGTTTCTTGCACCACTAAATGTATCACAGCAAAATCCAATTCAATCTGAAGAAAAATCACTTTGTAGTGTTGAGAATATACCTTTCAATGTACTCCATAATGATCTAGAATATTAATTGAATAATGAGGTGGTGAAACTAATCAAGAAAGTATGGAGGACTGGGAGAGTGTCTTGAAGGATTTAATAAACTGGATGATTGAGCAATATGATGGCAAATGTGATTCAGAGGAGATAAACACATGATAATGCATTGGGGGAAAGAATTTAAGCTGCTCCTGTGCACTGTATTCTGAATTAGCTGCAATTTCTCAAGTGTGAAAACTTGGTGCTATCGAGGGTAGTGCAAGGTCTAATAACAGATGCAGAAGAAAGTAGTGGGGGAAATTCTGGATCACTTTAGTACAGGGTGGAAGAATAATTTTCTGAACAATGTGCTTTATTGAAGGCACATAGAATGCTAAAATGTTGATATTTAATTCAAGTAGGAGGAATTGCTCCTGACTAAACTTTCTTGAATTAGTTCTGGTTCCACAATCTAAATGGATGATGAATTGTGCTGATAGTAGTATTTGAACCTGGGGTTTTCAGCAATAAAAACATCTTATACTGACCAGACTGAAAAGCATTCAGATGAAATGCAGTCTTCTTGATGTTGGAAGGACTTTTAATTTCACCAGACCAAGGAATTTACTGCAGCCCCATGGCTAAAGTCAGTAGTAGACTTAGTACACTTATGTACAGTACTGACTAAAACTAAATGCTGCTGTTGTGTCAGTGTTGTAGATACAAGGTATAGAAAATAAATTTGGTTTAGTAAGTTAGACAAGATAACAGTCATTGGTAAATAAAGAAAACTATTTAGTAGAGAACTTTAATTTTCATTGTCAAAATCATTTTTAATTTGGTTTCCCACACTTTAAAAATACATATATTAAAAAAAAAAGTGTGTGTGAAACTTTCCATTGGCTGGGGGAGATTCAGCACAAGTATGCATCTATATCCATATGCATATGAAAGGAACAGGAGAGATGGCCTTGAAAAGATATTAAAATAAAATGATTGAAATACCATTACACATAAACAAATACAAAATCATGGATTTCAAATTATATTTGACTGTGTGAGTGATAATAATGACTGCAGTGTTTATTCCTGTTGCCTGGGAAAGCTGCATATGTTTGCAATATTGGCATTGGAATCTTAAATTCATTTGTGTGTTGTGCTGTTCCATTTTATAACTGATGAAGAAATGTCTCTTTGAGATAAAAGCTTCTGCTGGCAGAACTTGCAATTGGTTATTATTTAGCTCTTGCAGAACATCAGACTTGGAGCCGGGGTGGTTGGTTGTTTTTCGGATGTCACTCCTGTGAGTAAATAGGGACCAATGTGGTTGTTGCCCAGACTGTGCCAATTGGAAGTAGACAGAAGCTGGAAGGGGAATGTGTGTCTTCCTGAGCACTGAAGCATCCTGCTGTAGCTCTGTGCCATCCACCATAAATGGGAATGTGGAAATCACCTCTATGGAAAAGGTCCTCCAAGGCTTCTCATAGGAGTACAATTCATCCTGCGTTGTTCAGCTGTGGATGTAAGAGTATTTCACTGAGTCATAATGAATTTAGCCTTTCCCTGAAGGCAAGAATACACTGTAGCCCTGTTGCAGATAGGTTAATTATTATTTAGAGGGGTAATTGTTCTCTGGCATGCCACAGTTCACAGAGTAAAGAAAGCTTGGATTTGAATCTGAGAATCCTTACTCCAAATATTTGTTTCTATCTAATATATATTTGTTGTTCTGGCTTTTTCATTGAGGTAAAGGGGTTTGGTTTTTTTATTTGGCTACATACCAGTCTGAATATTGCTGAGCATGTACTGCATGGACACAGGTTCAGCTTTTCCAGTAGCCATAACTGCTCAGCCTGCACAGGCACCCTGTACTGGTTTCACTTTCAGTATACTTGCCTTGTCTTTAATTACCAACAATTTAAAATAAAAGTCTCTGTGGAAAAAACCACAAATCATTTTCAAATATAGTCAAATGTCAGTTTGCCCCAGACAGCTCTACCAAGAAATGAAGTGCTGATGAAATGAGTTATGCTTTAATCACTGACAAGGTGGTATATGAAGATCTTTGTAGACTTGTGTCTGTGTTATATACCAGGTCTGTTGGTAAAAAACCCTTTTCTACCAGGACCAAAGAGGCTTGGTCCAAAGACCCTGGATCTTGGTAGCCAGGTGCCCTGTGGCCTATAGCTCAGACTTCTTGCAGCTCTGGAGCATGAGCTGTCTAGTGCTGGCTATGAAATAAAGTGTGCTAGCAGAGCATAGCATAGAGTCAGTCTCTTCCAGATGTTCGCCAGGGCAGAGGGAATAGCTGACATGACACAGTCAAGGAAAGGAAGATTCTTGTGTACGCCTTCTAGATTCATTATATCAGTCAGAGTGATACAGAGAGCTTCTTTTTAGCAGATATCAGTGCTCCTAAACAGATCCAGATGACCACTGAGGGTTTACCCTTTGAAGGAAGGCAACGTTTCAGCTCTAGCAGCTGTGAGGCATTATGTTTTCAAAGATATTCAGAATCATGTGTGGTCCTTAAGAATTTATAGCACAGCTTCCCTGGAGGTCAATTTTGATACCAGCCTCTATCAGACTGACAGATGGGGCTGTAGAAATACCTACCTTGAAGGCAGCTCTTCTGCAGAAAGTATGTCAGTCTTACCTACTGTTATATAAATGACCTCCCTCTCAGAACAAGTGTCACAGTGGTTTGGAACATACTGTTTTGAAAATAGTATCTTCAGATATGGTCTTGCCCCTTCTGCAGAACAGTATCATCTGTGACTTCCCATCTGGTTCCTAATTTTGTCTCCTTCTAAGCTGTCAGCACACCAGATCTGCCCTTCTGCATGAATCTTGGTCCCATCAGCACTGGAACTAAAAATAAAAATATCAAAGTGGCAATTTGTATTGAAAGCCTAAACTATACAGATATACAGTGGTTCTTTCTTCAATGTTCTACCACTGAGGCATCTCTTTTAGAGTGAAAAACATTCATACTTGCAATTGTTGGAATGGGCAAAAGCCTCATCAGGAATTTTCAATATACCACATGTACATTATCATCCCTGCCTGGCTATGTCGCCTTGTGAACAGTAGGAATCCACCCCTGACATTTTAATGCATGGAAAGTGTAAGATACTATGAGCAAGATGTGGTGGCAGTAGAGACCTACTTTTAAAGTTCAGAGATAAGCTGGGCTTTGCATTGTGTGAGCTCTGAAGTACCACTGCAAGCAGCTACGTGCCAGTTCTGGAGTCATTGTGGAGAGGGATGGAAGGCTGGCCCTCAGCCCAGGGGCTCTGGGAAGCACGAGGATGTGGCTGCTTGGACACACCTTCCTCCTTGTCTAGCAAGTCTGGTTGCAGGCACACGTGCTTCTCTTGTACCCCCAGTATCCAAACACCTTCCCTTGGCCACACTCGCCTGTAGCAAGCAATATTGTGAGGCAGCTGGAGCTACTCTCTGTCCTTGTGAACCTGTTAATAGGCAGCAGTGAAAGGAGACCTGCTATTAGGCAGAAAAGGCCAAAAGGACAACAAATGGAGAACATCTGGAACCTTTCCAGCCATAGCTGCAAGTCAGGCTGAAAATACACCTGGGAAAAGTGACAGAAGAGGAAGCCTGCTTAGCAAGACTCTTAAGGCTTCTTTTAAAGGAGAGAAGTAGTTACTGGAAAGCAGGGAGACACTGAATAACAGAGCCCTGCTCCTTGTGTCAGGAAGAGTGATGGCTGCCCCTGAGATCTACCTACAAGAACCACTGCATGTGCTTGCAGGAGTGTGGATGAAAGCTCAGCCACCGAATGACTCCGGTGCATCTATTTGGTCTCAGTAATTTACTGATTGCTGCTTTCAGAAACCCTAATTCTGTTGGGTTTTGTTGTTTTTGTTTTTGTTTTTTTAATCAAACAAAGAAACAAACAAACAAAAAAAACCCACAAAAACCCAAACCCAAAACCTCAAACCAACAAAATCCAAACTGCCACAAAACCCCCCACACTGAGGGGTATCTTCTGACAGCTCCTTGAGTGAGGCTCCGCAGATAAGAACTTATCCAAATACGTTACATGAGCAATACTGCAATGTTCTCTTAAAAGCAAAATAAAATTTATTTGATTAATTTTATTCATTTGGATAATTAACGAAAAAACATTCCACTTACTGGGGGGAGTCTGGTGTGAATATCACAGTGTACATGTTTGGTGTTACAGCTATTGCAAAGCACAAAGCAGGATAAACAGCTGCCAGGTACAGGGGCTGTGAGGATTGCTCTCAGGATTTAGGAGGACTGTGTCGTGTACCTTGTAGTAAGGAGGTCTAGGGGATTTTGAAAGGTTGTCACCTGCTTCAATAAGAATGAATAAATGAATCATTTGATGTCCTAAGGATACTTTTAACATGTTAGCTGATTATGTTTACTAGAGCTTCTTAGGAGAATCCAAACCTTAAATATATGGCACATTTAGAGATCCAAGAACTTAGTTTTCTAACTTTTTGTAAAAAAAAAAAAAACCAAAAAAATAAACCGGGCTCATGTTGTTTTTAATTTTGCATACAACACAACTACTTTTATCCCAGGAAGAAACTTCTTTCTCACACTAATTTATACCGGTGAAATGGAAAACAGGTTAGTATTTATGTCCAACCATGTGTGAAATTAGTATCCTACAAGTGCACTGAAATGAATGCTTGTAGTAATAAAGTAGTAGTCACTGTTTAATTTTAATGCATGCTTCACTTTAAAATTGGTTCTCTGAATAGCTACTATGTACATTTACATTCTTCCCCAAACACTTCAATATTTAATACTTCCTTTTTCTCATCTAGTTCTGTAACTCTTTCTGCACTGGGCAGAACTTGCTTGGGAGGTGGCTTGGAGTTTAGGAGCTCCTGGTAAATAAGTACTGCTCAGTATCGCTAAGAATCTGGCAAAATTTCAGGATCAGGATTAAATGTTTGCAGGAAACTTAGAATAAAATGTTCCAGCTTAACAGTGCTTAAGACTGATGCTCTGTACGTACATAAAAGTACAGCATAGACTTGGCCAACACAAGCTTCTCTTTCCAAGTCTGCTGTAGCAAGCAGAGCCTGGCTGAGGGATACTGCCTTTGTGATTAGATTTATTTATTTTATTTCATTGGTTAACAGAATCTGTGGTCCATTATGAACACTTATTAGCAACATTTTTAATAAATGTATCCAAATAGTTACCAGGGAGAAAAAGGTTTTCAGTCACTATTGGCTCTTCCATATTCATATCTGCAAACTTAACTGAGACCTGTATCATCTTGGATGCACCAGCTGTTCTGCTTGCTGCTAATTCAGTTTAACTTCTGTGGCCAGAGTGCCAAATGCAGTTCTGAAACTTATGGAAGAGACACATTTGTCTGCCTGCTGATGCAAGCAAACCTGTGCACTGCCACACTGATAAAAAAACTCTGTATTTTTGAAATTGTCTTGCTAATTGCTATTGCTTTCTTCTGGGTGGGGTGATGTTTCTGCAGAGGAGGGATTATTGCTCAGCTTTCTGTCCAAGTTTGGGGAAATTTATGTCCACTCTGAAAGCAAAAGACTAGATGGCAACTGGGTTAGACATTCCCTCTTCAGCTCTGATCCAGAGGGGGAGGATAACAATAGCAGGGATAGTGGTGAGACAAGGGCTTTGGCATGGTATTAGAGCTTGCTCCATGCCTGCCCAAACAGCTGTTCCACATCTGAGCAAAGGGGAGAGCTAAGCCACATGTGTGAATGCATATATGGATGCTGCAAAGCCAACCTTGATGTGCATGTTCTGTCTGCTGAGCCAGAAATTATCTTTGGCATATATATATGGGCATTTGAGTCTAAGCATATGAAACATGTCTTCTGCCTCCTCCATCCTGCCCTGGAGGCTTCTCTGAACACCCTGTTCTGGGGACTTGCAGATTTTCTCTTGCAGTATTCCTGATAGTCTAGAATATGGATGGAAACTTCCACCCCCTAGTGCCTGGTCCCATTTAAGGGCATAGTAATCTCAAATCTAATACCTAAATATAGGTCTGAACCGGTCTCTGGGTGTGAGAAATTCTTCTCACATACCCCAGAATGTAGCTGCAAATAACTTATTAACAAGGCAGCCTTATGTGCTTTTATATTTTCCTGTTCTGCTATTCATGTTTTCTCTTGATCCCACCTATTAACACTCTCTATTTAGATGTTGCTGCGTCACTGAATGGGAGGAACTTTCTGCACAAGTAACAGTCTCTGCAGCCCCTTGCAGACTGCAGCTCGTCTGCTCAGCCTGGCAGGGTGGTTTTTCTCCCTAGCCCTTTTGAATGACAACCCTTGGCGCACACACTGTGTTTTGCAGCACTGGACTCCTAATCCTTTTTGCAGGGCTCACGTGTTGCATGTGCTTTCTCAGGGTGCTATTCTGTTTCCAGCAGCGCAACTGTCCTAGAGCCTTCAAATACACTTCTTCTGTCTTGGATCTGCTCTCCTGGAAAGATGAATTTTGCTGATTTTTTGCTCAAATTCTTCTCCCTCCTCCCATCTTATACCTTGCAAGCTCCTGAGGTTTAACTAAAACATGTTTCATCTCAGATGCCACCTATTGCCATCCCATTGGAAAACTTGACTGTAGCAGAGGCCTTAAATCAAAAGCCTCTGTGACAGTTTCTGATCTTTGAGCAGCTTTAGGGGCTGTCAAAAAGAAAAACATTCATTCCTAGTTAAAGTTGTTTGGTATGGATTGAGATATTTGTCAAGTAGAGCCATGCAAAGGATTAAAAGCACAGTGAAACTGGTGTATTTTGGCTTACGTAATTCCCCAGGGTTGTTTGGGGTTTTTTTTGTGATTTCTTTTTCAAGCAAACTGTAGGTGCCTTCAGCATTATATCTAAAAACTGAATTATACATTGCAGAAAGTATTTCATTCTATATTTAACAGCTCTTCTTTGAACAACAAAAACTGTAAACTCATTGCCGAGACTTGAACTGAAGTCATGGTGGTTCCCAGTTGTTAATGATATTTCCCAGTGACAGCCCTGCTCTGCTTGCAGTGTTAATAAAAATAGTAGCTCACTCAATGTCTGGGTTTCCACTAAAATTTACTGATACCGGACTGTGTACTCCCCATCCTGCACTGCCGTGGTGTGTGCAAAATGTGACAGCAGGACTGTTGCTTCAATGGTAATTCCATGAAATGAGTGAATATGTTGGGCAGGGCTTCCCTGGCCAGTGGGGCTGCCAGCAGAGAGGTATAAACTTACTGTGCTTTCCACAGCAGAGATAGGCAAGAAAAATACATGGCTAAATCTTGATAGACCTTAATGAAACTCAATTAAAAAAAAATCCTCCTCAAATACCTTTATTAACTAAAAAGTGGAAATTCCCATTTGTTTGAAATTATGAGATATCTGGGACCATTCTTGTTGTAATGAAGTTTTTCTGTGAAGAAAAAAAAATCACTTGTTTTCAGAAGATATTGGTATTTTATATGGTTAAATATGAGTGTCTTAGCTGGTTAATCATTAACCAGGAATCTGTGCAGGCACTGGTATAGCAGGTCAGCTAAATGAAATACTCTCTCCCTCAGTATTTTTTAACACCTTTATTGCAGGTTATACAGACAAATGTGCTTTCTGTAGCCTATATGATTTCTACAACTGATGCTGCAGGCCATGCCTGCACTGTTCCTAATGAAAGGGGGATATGAATTTCTCCATCACTGACAACATTAATTCTCTTTGGATGATGTTAAACCTTCCCTGCTTATGTGTAATCCCTGTCTAGCTTCTGAGGATGCTCCAGGATCCTTTAACTCTAAAACCCAGGTTGTACCAAATCCTGAGTGGATTGAAAGTGCTTCATGAGAAAGCCACATTCTTCCCAACTACCAAGGCTTTAGCTCACACTCCCAAATGAATCTGCATGTAAGTGTCTGGGGGAGAATGAAGGTTAAGGAGTGAGTCTGGGTTGGACTGGTGAATATTTAGAGATGAGATCTTGAGATGGGAATCAAAATGGTGCAGCTTGCTTAAGCCTGGAAGATGGAAAGTTTTGTGCATTGTGCTGTTATGTGGAAGAAGGGGTGAATGGTCACTGAAGAAAGTCTGGTGCTTGAAAGACTGACTGTAATCAGGTGCTGGTACTGTGGTAATGCCCCACTCCTGGCATGCCTCATACTGAGGTGGTCCTGGAATTCTAGTTGTCCTAAGGAGGTGAGCTCAGAGTCAGCAGAGGGGTCTGCAGTGAGCTTTGGCAGCCTGGACATAGCTTTTCTGTTGGTGTTTTCTGCAGATAGTTGTGAATGACCCTTTTTATCCATAAACATAAAAAGATAAATGGCTTCAGCTAAAACCAACTGGAATTAGGCATGGGAAATGGCACTACATGACAGATCAGGAAGGAGGGAATAAGGCAGTCTGAGGGGGACTAAATGCTAGATGGATGTCTGTAAGATGTGTGTCCATATTTCTGAGTCCCTGGGCATGGCATATTCTGTTTCAACTCCAGTACTAAACAGTAAGGCCAGAGAAGATGTGACTGGGATCTCTATGCTCCTGCCTGGTCAATGCCATTTTGACAGTTAAGTTTCTACAGGGAAATTTTCAGTCTTTTTATCAAGTGCAATATACACCCAAATCCAGCCTTCCTCTCAGCTCTATTGAGAAGAGATCAGGTGGAGGAAAACCATGCTCCTCTGGCATCTAAAGTAATCTGGGCTGAAACAGGAAAAGTTCTGCTAGCCTCAGCTGCTAACCTACCTACAGACTGAGATCTTATCCAAACGGTGTCACTTACAAGCTGCTGGCTCTGACAGTAGTCAGAGTATTTTCTTTCTTGAGGTGCACTAGACTGATTTGTCTTTTGAAGTGCTCCAGTGAGTCCCTCCATGGTGGCCAGCTTCTCAGAGCTGTTTTGTCCTCAAGTCCCTTAAACACCAGAGTTTTTCACTGACTGGAAAGGAGGGGTGATTGCACAGTAGCCCTACAGGATAATGATACCAAGGCCATGGGGACATGCTGGCTTAAAGACTTCTGTTCTTGAGAGTGATGGATGGAATTTTGTGGCAAGAACGGGTTTCCAAGGGTAATAGATCCAGTGGGGTGATTACACCAACAGTTGGTTTTTCCTTCTAATGGCAGAGGAAGCAAACATGAAGAACTGTGAGGTGTGAGAGTAACACTCCTGTTTTACAGTGGTGGTTTGAATAGGTGAAACAGCAACATTTCTCCTTAAGCAGGCTGAGTTTTAGAGCAGTTACACAATTATAGAAGAATGAGGAGCTGGGGAGACTTCAAATAGGTGAACAGGAGAAGGAGGAAAGTGCCCAAATGGCAAACATCTGCCTATCTCTGCCTGTCTGTGCTTGAAATCTTGATAGCTGGGCTTAGGGAAAAAAATTTAACTCGGTGGCTCACAAAGTACCAACAAGTAATCCTCACAGTGCTCCTTTTGAGACAACACTATAAGTCCTAAATCACAAATATTGACGTTAGAGTAGAGAAATCAAAATCATTTAGTTAGCTGAATCAGTTTCTGACCTGGGACCGGGGTCTTGGCTTTGCAAATTCCTTTTTGGCTCTCTAGTCCCCTAGGACTCTAAAGAATAAAATAAGAAAGCATACCTGCAACAACACGCATTTTCACTGATCGTTTCCAAAGCAATCGTGCCCTACAGCTCATGAACGTGAAAAAAAAAAAAAAGAAGAAGAATTTTTATGTCCGTGTAACCACACCAGCGTTCACTTTCGCTGCTGGAGTACCTGCGCAGCTGACAGCAGAGCGCCGCGCCGTGCCCCCGCGGCTGTCCCTCGTAGGGGAGCCATGGCAGCGGTGCAGCCCGGGGATGCACAGCGGCACGGCTGCGGAGCGCACAGCGGTAGGGAATTAACCCCCTCCCCAGCCGGGGCATCCGTGCCCGCACCTGTGCCCGGCCCAGCCCGCCCCGCCCGGCGCGGCCGCGCCCCCCGGGGGGGCGGCC
>JAOXXN010000102.1:28807142-28821936 GCA_026770055.1 Myrmophylax atrothorax
CCCTCCCTCTTTCTCTCTCTCGGCTCTCCTCCTCCCTAACTCACTGGATATTACCAGCCGCCGGGCTCGCTGCCGCCTCTCCCCCAACCATGAATCCCGCCGAAGGGGCGGCGGAGGAAGGCGCTGTCCCTGACTCCGAGGTGGATGCTTTCTTCCGAACAGGTAGGGGAGCTGCGGGGAAGGGGCCGGAGCAACGCCGGGCCCTGCCTCCGCCGCGGGATGCGGGGCTGGCGGCTGAGGCGCGGGCACCGCCGGCAGCGGAGCCGCGGGGAGAGGAGAGGAGGGGATGGAGGGGGTCCCCGCCTGCCTCCTCGCTTTGTCCGCCGCAGCCCCTCGGTGCGTCCATGCCCCGGCCGCCTCTCCCGCCCCCGGGAGGATGCTGCCGCGGGGCTGCGCTCTCAGCGCCTCGGGAGAGGACCGGCCGGGCCCCCGCCCGAGGCAGGCACAAAAGCCCCGCGGGGATACTCGGGGAGAGGTGCCGCGTTGTCACCCCTGCAGGAGGCAGCGCCGGCTGGGCCCCGCCGGGCCCTCGCCCCGGGCGGCGGCAGCCACCGGGGTACCGGCCGGTATTTGGAAGCGGAGCTGGCTGCCTGCCCTGCCCACCCCGCTCCAGTCGGGCGAAGCGCCGGGCGCTGCCCCTGCCGCCCTCGGGTGGGCAGTGAGGGCAGAGGCGCCCCGGACAGCGCTTGCCCGTAGCCCCGCTGCTGGATGGGGATGCTGACCCCACGGGGAAGGGCTCACAAAGTATCTCAGGTCCGGGTGAGAGTCCTGTGTTTCACTCTCCCGTTTCACAGGATGCTGAACTGGAGCCAAAGTGTAGCTGGGCTATAGCAGAGCGTGGTGTTGTTAATGAAGCAGTGCTTTATTAAATTCTGTGGGCAAAAGGTATATATGCTGGGGTCCCCACTGCATCACCCGTTTGTGAGGTGGTGTTTGTGTGGGAGCCACCAGCACAGCATCTCAAGTGAAGCAACTTGTGGTCTGCATGACACACACTCCCTTCTCCCTCTCCCCCCATCAAAATCTTAAGAAAGTATTATAATCGTCTTGGTAGATTTTTAATTAAAAATTGTAAAGGATTAAATGCTTGTTTCATAAGGGGATTGACCCTTGTGGGCTAGGGCTGACACTTATTGCCACAGCTGTTTGTCAAGACTCTGCTTTTCAGCTGTTTTCCTCCTTCTACCTGCCCATTAGCTACACACAGTGCTTTGAGCTCCAGTTACAAAAAAGCGATTATGTAATCACCAAAACTTTAAAGAAGTAAAATCCTGAAGGCCTGAAGCACTCCCTGCTATGGTAGATTGCACCCCATTTATGTGAAAACCTTTTGATCTAGAGGATAAGTATAATGAGGTCTGGCTGTGTGTATCTTGTGATCCTCAAGTCATTAAGCCATAGGATATTTGCCTGTTGATAGGCTACCTGGTTACAAGCTAATTTCCTAAGTCTCAACAATGACAGATTTGTTAGGAAAAAAAAAAGAAAACACACCAATTTTCTTTTTGAAAGGAACGTGTTAATTAAGGTTCTCCCACCCTTTTTGCTCTCTTCCTTTCTTCATCCAAAGCTGAATCATTTCTCTGCAACACTGCCTTCTCAACATAAGCACGTTAGCAGAATTGAATTTGGAGAGAGTCAAATCCATCCAGCTTATATGAAAAAAATATTCTTAAATGAGGGAAAAGCACAGGGAGACATGTGGCTAGACATTTCTCCCAATCTGCTTCTTTCACCTTTGGATCCACAAATACACTTGTCACCTTCATTGTACATTTAACCTGGTGATTTCTGAGGACTTCTGCTTCTTGAGGAAACAAAATCCCAGGAACCTGGGCTTGGAATTGGTGCCTAGGCCACATCCTTGCACTGTATGTATGCATAGGCCATCCCTGATGGTTGTCTCATTTACCTTAAGCTTCATCAAAGAAGATGGTAATATTCTTGTTTCTGCACAGTTATGTAGAATCTTGTGTCCAAAAAGACGATATTAAAAAAACCCCCAAAGTGTTAGTAGAAATATCACTGAGAAATGGTGAAAGCACAAGAGCAAGCACAACTTGTGTGAAATTACACTGTTGGTTCTCTGTGTTGTTTGGGCCCCCTTCCCTTCTGGGGTTTACGTGCTGCTGTTGTGCCTGTCTGAAGTGGGGTTAGTGGATGGCTGAGAGAACAGCTTATGAGGGGCTTGGGGGAACAACTTAGCCAGGACACAACTGACTCCCTACACCTCTCAGCCTGACAGTAGCAATCCTGCCTGCTTAAGGACTGTGAGATAGGGTCTAATTTTCAGAGATGCAGAGACCTGTGTTGACTTAGGATCCTTTCCCCCTCGATACTATCTTATTCTTTAATTCCTGGTCCTGAATTTTATTCGGGGTTTGTACAGCATAACCGTTGTCTTACATGCCTTGCATATTCAAACAAAAAATGAATCTATGTGGTTTAAAGATTAGCTGCTCTAATAGCACACACATATACTAAACAGCCTAAACTCTTCCCAAATTCACAGCCACCACATGGAAAAAGCATGAACTCATTATTCTCTGTGAAAAAACCCAAGAGTACAAGTAACTAATATCTCTCTCAGAAGCTTTTAGCAACCGGCTGGGCTTTGCACTGAGCTGGGAGGATCGATAGGCTGCTCCCTGGTACCGGCAGAGGAGGCTGATGCTGAGAGTGGCGCCGCACACAGAACAGCTCCCCCAGCAGCACCCAAACACTCGTGGTACCAGCCCTTATCGGCGGTGACAACTAGATAGCAGCTCTCTGGGCTGTACCTGGAAAAGCAAATTGAAAAAAATTAACACCAGGTAATAAAGGAAGGTCTGTTCTGGTGCTTAGCACTGATGAGAACTAGGAACGACTTTTAAGGGTGGATTTAACACCTGTGTGGTTGATGCTGGCAGTCAGTTAAAAGGTCCCTGGAGACAGGCAGGGCAGGGACTATTCTAATTTTCACCGTCAGATATGTGCAGAAAGGAATGCAGGAATTCTCTTTTAGCAAATCAGTCCCATGTAATTGGGATCAAAAATAACAGACAGAGGGACTCGAAGGGCAGAAATTACTATTGCAGTCTCTAGCTCTGATTTCTAGGACAACACTGGCTGCTGAATTGTAGCAATAATTTCTATGTGATGTCTGTCACTTCTGTTTGAGCTTATGTTTCAGTAAGAAACTGAATCTATGCCTAGGTGTGCCTTATTAAGTTTCTTAAGTCTGTTTTGGTGACAGATAAAATACGAGCAAGTTCTCTAGAACTCTCAGTAGTCTATATTTAATGTGTACTGAGAGTTCTATATTGCATGGAACAGAATCCAAATACTTACTGTTTAAACATAAAGGAAGTTGCTTTGCAAAATGCACACATAACAGATATCCCTTGGATAGGGAAAGTTTTCAGTTCCTGCCTAAGCTGCGTTAATTTCTTTGTTTTGGAAACAGAGGTGAAACACATAAGGAAACCCATTTCCAAAGTTTTAAATATTTATAGAGGTTAGTGACAGAACAGTTTAGCAAACTACCAATTACTAGCAAGGGTAGTCATCAATATTTCTTATCCACTAGCAGGTACAGTTTTATTTTCTAATTTATTTTTCTGGCAGTTAAGTGTAACATTGATTATGTCTGATGTGAAGATGCTGACTTTGTCATTGGTACTTCCTCTGTGTGAGCTGAAAATTGATGTTGTTCCATCTCCTCTGGATGCAATGAATTATTCTGTTTGCTTTCTGCTTTTCAGATGGTTATACTTCTAGCATTGTTCATTTGTGCATGAGTGACTGGCAGTTCTGCTATTAAATAACTTTAAGATGATTGGCAGTGGCCAGGCTGTTTGATCAATAGATGTGCTTGAGATGATGTCTGCAGAGAAGTGCTCCTCGAGGTTGATGTGCTCAAGTGTCTCCTCATAGAGCAGGTAAATTGATTCAAGTGAGTTGTCACTGGGGGTGAGGAGTTTGTGCTTCCTCACCTTGACATTTTATAATTCATAAGGCCCAGTCTGGCAGTGCGGGCTGATAAAGGACGCTCTGTTGCAGAAAAGACTTGTCAGGTCTTTCATACCACTTGGAAAGCCCTTGTGTTCTTTGAGATGATGCTGTTAATTAAAATCTGTACCACTCTCTGGAGGTTTTGACCTCTGACCCTGTCAGGAATAGGAGTTTTGTTGTTTTCTTTCTTATTGCCTCATGTAGGTGGTTTTTTATTTTTTCATGTGGTTGACATGAGGGAGTAGGACAGTTATCTCACTACACAGGGGACCCAGATCCTCCCAAGGCTCTGTCACTGGATACCCCCGTGCATGTGGAAACTTGTGGTGCTGCCCTGCTGTTCTTTCTCCTCCACCTCAGGCCTCTCTGAGGCAGCTCTACTAAGCTGGGAATTTACACGTAGACATGGCAAAGGACATACAGATGTGAATCAAGAGGTCTTGGTGAGATGACTGTCCTCTTCCCCCACTCACCATACAGCTGCTGCTCAGAAATGGGGCAAAACCTGCTGGTTTGTGGGGTCTTATGACAAAAGAGAAGGATCTCTTTGTCTGATGCTGGAAAGGAGCAATTTATGTGAGTGATTTATGTTTGGGAAAGCATTTCTTTCCAGTACTACTTCCTTCCTCCTCACTCAGAAGTACATACAGGGCAACAGGGATGACATTGGATAGTTATTTACAATGTGTTTATTCCAGATGAGATTGCATTGTGTTATAGGCTGGTAGGAAGATACTTTTTCTGTTTGATATTAATTCAATTGATATTGAATAGAATTACTTCCAGAGGAAGAGGCCTTTCACACCCAGCTTCTGTTCAGGGCACGTGGGTACTCAAGTTCACAATCCTTGATTTGCAGGACAGGATGCAATAGGGAACATAAACCTGTAACACAGACGTTAGTGAAGTGCCCATGCAGCACCGTGAGGCTCGATACGGCACCTGCAGGAGTTGTTGGTGGGAGCCTGTTGCCTATGCTGTGTTTTGGGGTTGAAATTCTGAGAGAAAAAAATGTAATCCTGAAGTTTATCAAAATGAAGCAACCCTTCTAGTGCTTGTGTAGACTATTTTGCATGTGGTCTTAGATGGCCATATGTGACTTGGGATGATGAATGGCATGGATACAAACGAGAATCCAACCTGGCAAGGCAGATACAACTGTTGCTGTTTCCTACCACCTGCCTCCCATACTGTATTTTATCAAGTCCCATAATATTAACCTGCTGAGGAAACCAGGTTTTAAAAATGGGAGCCCCTTTGGTGGGTTTTGCGGGTTCTCTTTGGTGCAATTTCCAAGCACACTCCCATGTTAAGGGCCTGTCGGGGAGTCCTCTGGCTCGACAGGTGCTCTGGGCCTCTTGAAGGTTGGGAGTGAAGTATTTTGTTGTTTCAGCTGCTGTGACCTTGTGGTCTTTGGGAAGGTTGATTATGGATGTATAGCAGCTTTATTGCTCCTTGGTGACATGTACCATACAGTACCCAGTGGTATTTTAAGTACTTCATAGTTACATCAAAGAAAATACTTACGGAGTATTAGGCCTTATAAACCCATAGTGCTGTGCCTTTTATGGCTGGAACTTAAAGTCATGAAATGACTTTGAGGTATTTGTGCTTTTGTTTGATTTGGACTGGTGTCCTGCTTTTAATATTTCTTTGGATAAACAACTCCCGTTTTACAGCCTTGCATGGCTCACGCACCCTGTGTTTGACTGAAGGGACTGTGCCACTTGAGGAATTTGGCCTAGAGAATCTGGCAGGAATAACAGCCAATATTACCATAGACGTTTCGCAAAAGAAAGCTGGATGTGAAAAGAGAAGTCAAATATGATTGTCTGAATGGAGAACCTTAAAATGTAAAGGGCTGTGAAAGAAAGAAGTCATAATATTTTGAATTATATCTTTCCCACTTTGTTCTGGCTTGGATTGTGTTACTGCTGTACAGATCCAGAAAACTTCAGAGGAATTGTTTGGGAGTTTTCACAGATGTAACTGCAAGCAGAACTCAGCCCAAGCACCCAATGGCAACCCTAAATCTAGGTTTAAGTCAGTCACCTGCGTGGTATGTGGATGTGGTGTGTTGAAATGGGATTTAGAGCATTTTGTGCTAAGAATAGAGTAACATTTCAGCAAAATATGTAAGTTTTCCTGTTGTATTTCAGATTTGGTTCAGAATGAGCCCTGTGTTTGAATCCAGGGCACAGACTTTCCTCTGTTGTAAGTCATTGTGAAGGTCAGTAATGTGTGATTACTGTGGATTCATGTTAGTTTCAGTTGGTTTTATTTATGTTATTTTTAACTAATCAGTGAAAGTTCAAAGTGGTATATTGAAACTGTGTATGTCCAGTGCTGGAGTGTGAAATACCATTTAAAACATTTGTTGAAGTTTAAATAATTCCTGTTTCCTAATCAAGGGATTAGAAGATAATTCTGTTTCTACTTTTAAACATAAATATTCATTTTGTTTGCTCATTTTCATTAACTAGTGCCTTGAATAAATTGTGGTTTATTGGAGTTCTTTGTGTCTTATCAACGTGGGGCTTTGTTACTAAAATCTAGGAGTGTTTTCTGTTTCTTTCAAATTACACAAAGCTGAGAACATACAGGTACATAGGTCTAATTTGTTGCACTTCCACTTCAAGGCAACAAATTGCCTTTAAAACTAAAAATGAAATTCCTTTTTTAGTAACCTTAATTATATGAACCAGCACTTTAGTTTCACTGATGGAACAAAACTACCATAATTAGGCAGCCTGTAGTTTTTAGCGTAAGGTCACATCATGCTTTGCTGAGAATAATAAGAGGAAATGATCTTCAATTTAACATCTCAGTGACTGGCAGACCAGCTGCTCTGGTCATTTCTTTTAGTGAAGTGGCCTTGGGAAAAAGGGTGAATGTGAATGCATGTTGTTTGTGAGAGAAATTAAATTAAGCTCATTGCATAATTAGTACCCACATAGACACTGGGAGTTTTCAGGTTGTTAAAATATATTTTTGGCAGGGCGCAGGGCCCAAAGGGGGAGGTGTAGTGTGTGAAACAGACCGTGCTGAAGTGGCAGAAGATATGCCTTACCTCTAAAATAATAATAAATAAAAAAAAACAATTACAAGGAAAGATTTGACTCCAAGGTGTTGCTCTCTTCTGGGGATTGTGACCCTTTCTTTGCCAGGTGAGTGCTTGGTGCAGAAGTAAAGGCAGTAGGTCAAGCATGCTCAGGTGCAACTGCGATAGAAAGGGTGGTAGTTGGACCGGGGCTGGTTTATTACCTGGAATCAGAAAATACATACATATATATATGTACAAAGAGCTTTGTATAGATTCCCCGGTAATGTCGGCGCTGCTGGCATGGTTCCTGACTCCTGGAGCGTACCCTGGCACTCCCGCTGTTTTAATGGCAACTGGCAGCCTACTTTGGGAGCTGCATCGTCAGCTGGAGACAATAGTGTCTGATTCTTGTTTGTCAGCCGGGACAATAGCCCCGCTGATGGGCTGCGGCGGAGGGGAGTGGGCTGCCTTTGTATGGCAGTGCAGGCATGGCAGATGGCTAATTGGACATGATAAACCGTGGGGGCAATGGGGGAGAAAAAGGAGATTTGCAGGGATTATTGCCTTGTGTCCCCCACACTGGGGAAAAACGTATTTTAAAGATGTTATCAACGTTACCGCTTTGCCATGAATTTATCATTCAGTAACGAAGGAGGAGGACACCCTATCTAAAGTCTTTCCTTAGCTGATATGAAGTTCACTTTATTAGCTGGGAGGAAATCTCATTACTGTATGGGAAGGTGGGCAAACGCACGGCCCCCAGAGACACTGGCATGGCACTTAGGAAAATTAGCAGTGCATATTTTTCACCAGTCTGGTAAGTGAATGTCAAACTGTTGTGCCAAACGGCATCCAAGCTCAAAACAAAGAGCTTTCCCAGCTGTGTTCTTTAGGAGTGGAAAGTTGTGATCTACCATACCTTATGTTGATATGAAGAAATGTCTCTCAGTGTTGGAGCACAGAACAGTTAAGCTCATTAGCAAAGATGGAGTTTATTTATTTAAATGTATTTTTTAGTGTAATAGAGCATACGTTATGAAGCCAAAACCTGAGACCCTTGTGCAAACAAACTTTTGCTTATTTTAAACATCTTAGTGAAAAATGGAATTAAAGCCTCAAGATTAGGTCCACAGAAATGATCAGAGGGGTTGGACACCTTTCCTATGAAGAAAGGCTGAGAGAGATGGGAGTTTTCTGCCCGGATAAGAGAAGGCTCCAGGGAGACCTTCTGTGGTCTTTCAATATTTAAAGTGGGCTTATAAAAGAGATAAGTAGGGCCTACTGTGGTAAGACAAGAGCTGCTGTTTTAAACCAAAAAGGGAGTAAATTCAGGCTAGAGGTCAGGAAGAAATTTTTTATGATGAGCATGGTGAAACACAAGCACAAATTGCCCAAAGAGGTGATAGATGCCTCTACTACTGTAAATATTCAAGACCAGGTTGGACAGGGCTCTGAATAACTTGATTTTGTGGAAGATGTCCCTGCTCATGGCATGGACCTTTAAAGGTCTCTTCCAATCCAAACCATTCTATGATTCTAAAGCATCCCAGGTAGTTTTTGGTATGAGATGTGTAGGCTTAGTTGATGGCTTCAGTGGCTCCAAGCTGTGGGCTGTGAGCTCAAGGCTGTGCCCACGTCCTGGTAGCAGAAATCAGAAGTTCATCCCACTGGATGCATTTTAATTTCTTTTTTGCTCCCTGCCACCCCCATTAAACAGCAGGAGAAAGCACACCACAACTTTGGGAGTAACTTCACAGAGGAGATACGAGAAGTAAGGCTGAAAGGCGGGGGTCCTGTGCATCGGTGGCTGCTGTGGTGAGCTGCAGTCATCCCTGGCTTTAATTCCCTGCTTTGTAAAACGGTATCAAGTGCCTAGAATACTTTGCTATTTTAGTGTCTCTCATAATAATAATGTTATGGCATATAACAGATACATTTAAATTGTAGTAAAAATAAATCTGCAAGAGGTTAAAAATAATAGCTAGCAAGAAATATGCGGTTCTCTGTGGAAGCAGATTTACTTTCTGTGGAAATATCTGGACTGTGTTTCTCTTCCACTGTTTACTACTGTCTTTTCCCACGGGACGAGTATAGTGGAAACTCCAGATGAAAGCTTTCAGCGGGTTGCCTTTGGTTTCAGCAGGCCTTTCAAGTGCTGGACCTGCCAGCCAGCGTAGCTTTTGAACCTATAGGTGCAGGAGACTATTGAGTATTGCGAGGAAATGCTATAACACATCCAATTGGGCTGCCTTCTTATAGGGTCTGTGATATTGTCATGTTATGATGGCTCTCTAGCAGGGTTTATTATTTGTGTTATTGTCTCAGTCATTGATAAGTTCCTACTGAAGCAGATGCTGCATGAACACTGAACAAAAAGATGGTCCTTGCCACTGCATGCTTATGATAAAAGCTGTCAAGTGGATTGTGAATTCATTTAACCAAAGGCCCATATTTTCCTTTGCTTTTTTTTTAAACGTATCTGAAGGACAAGCCAGAGGAGACATGGAGTCTAACACTGGGTGTGGAGCAGAGAAAATGGCTGAGAATAAGGTACAAACAGAAAAATAGAGAAGAAATGAGAAGACTGTAGGGAAACATGGAAGAGTGCCACAAAGTTACCTCACAGAACACTTCAGAACTGGAGGGCACTTGGCTATGGAAAAGTTCACCGCCTGCATCCTCCATGGAAGGGAAGCAGGTGATGTCAGTGTGGGGAAGGTCAGAAGCCAAAGGAAATCACAGAAATGAGACAATAAGAGGTTTGGTTGCAGATGTAGCTTTTGGGATGGAAAGGCAAAAGTAGGTTTTCTGACACATTATAGAAAAAAATGGAAAGACTGGTGGGTACATGGTGAAAGGAGGAAACAGGCAAAGCCTGTGCATGTACCGTGCTCAGACTGGGGAAGGCAGCTGTAGGAGGTACTGCAAAGCACAGGGAAAATAACAAGGTTTTCTCTTCTAGGAGATGCCCTGTACCATTGAAGACTGTTATTATCACACTGCAGTCTTTTAATAGTGATGCACCAAATGACTGTCTTTCTTTGATGCTGCAAAGAGGAGGCATTTCCGTATGAAGCAAAGCCACAGAGCCAAAATCCTTGGGTGTTCTGCTTCACGTTTAATGCCTCTTGTTCACAGAAATATGTCAGGAAGAGCCAACCTCCTTGGAACTGACTGCCACTCTGTTCACAGCAATTTAACTTTTCTGCTCTTCTGTGCTGAGGCAGAGACTTCAACAGTGATGCTAATTGAGTCAGTCTGAAGCATTCAGATAAATTTAGTCCGAAGGAGCAAGTCAGGCCTAGGGTAAATAGTAATGATCTTGTGAGTTTGGAGGACTTACATCTATGCTGTGTGAATCTCTATTAACAGCTTGTTCCTATTCAACTCAGTTCTGCTTGAAAATTAGCTGGGGTGCTAAATAGGTCAGCTGTCTCTTACAGGTGCCCTTAGTCTGTAATCTGGCTGATGTTTCAGGTTATTTATCAAATCCCTAATGAGATGGTCTTGAACTATTTGAGACCAGGAGAAAGTTATTAACACTGTCTTGGTTTAAAATGTCTCTGATACTAAAACTGAGCAGAGGGGAAACTGTCTTGGTTGGATGAGTTCAGATCTATGGAAACTGATCCATGTGGTAGTGGGAGTTTGTGAAAACGACACTTCCCAGCATGTAGGCCCATATAATAGGAAAAGATTTTTTTTTTTAAGAAAAGCTGATTGTCTTTATCATTGAGCTGTGCAGTAAGGTGTAACTGGCAGCTCAGACCTGGTTGCTGTGATTGGGATTGATTCCAGTGTTTTTTTCCGGTTCAGCTCCATTGTGTTTCAGCCTGGGAGCCTTTTGATGCTCGCTTGCAATAGTTCAAAACCAATGACTGGTAGGCTCTTACTCAGGTAGTCAAAGGACAAGTTTCTGCAGTATCCACCTCCAAAATCAAGAAGTGCTTGAGATGTGCAGGATGAACAATAATTTCTGTGCTTGGCTCAGCTATCCTCAGATCCCCTTGGTGTGCAGTAGTAAAGGAGAGAACAGTAACTAGAAATAATACACAGAATTAGTACAGCATTTCAGAACACTTAAAGTGTCACAGCCTTTGTGTAGAATAGGGAGATCTCATCTACAAAAAGGGATAATCAGGCACAAAGCTGTAGTAAGTGGTTTTCTTGAGGTTGTATGGACTGTTTTTTTCTTGAAAAACCCATGTCCTGCTGGTGCAGCAAACCCCGAGAAAGCACTGCATGGCTTTATCTTCTGTGGGCAGGGCACAGACCAGGAAAAGCACACCAATCCTTTTTTACTGTAGGATTGTCAAAAATCATGGGTGAAGTGACAATTGAAATCAGAGGGATGTGCAAACATGCAGCATTTCTCAAACCACTTGATATGGATGCCTATATATGGATGCAGGTGACCTACTTCAGACAGGTTGTACATCTTGGCCTTAGTCCTGGAAAAGTGATTAACACACCTTGCCTTTGTCCACACCAAGAAGTCAAATGGTCTTAAGATTTTTTTTTACACTGACCCTATTTTTAAATATACGTAGGTCAGAGCCACAGCTGGTATAAGGACTGGCCTGATGCCAGGGACAGCAGAGGAGCTACAGTAATTTACACAGGCGGAAGTTCTGGCCTGCGTTCAGCTGACAGACTCGTGTGGGGATGGGGCCAAAGAAGACTGGTAGCAGAGTAAGGATATTTCCAATTTCATGTGTTAAGACATCCAGATGATTTTGCTCATCGCTGTGGTACCCAAATACTGATAAAATGAGGCCTGTGGGCTCTGAGTCTGTTCTGCTCACTATTTGGTAAGGTCCCCTGTGCCCTTTCTGTAACGAACATGCTGCTGTGAAAGTTAAATCTATTAAATGCTAAATGTAAGAGAGATTTAATGACATGCTATTAAAAAGTTCCACCTACCTAAGAATGCTTTGCTTTCCAGCCCAGGTTTGCTAATATATTCCATATTTCACAGAGCTCTCTCCATGAAGAGACTGCTGTCAGGAGCCATTTACAGCTCTGATCTTGCTTTGTTGTCATTTACAAGTGCCAGGTTCCCTTTTGCTGCAGAGCCAACCACTGTGCCAGAAAGTTTCTGCTGTGGATGTCTCTCCTGGGCATGTTAGTTATGTGGAGCATGGGAAGGTACCTCCTGACTAGTTCCATACAGCTGAGTTTAATAGAGCTATAACCATAGTATATGATTTCCTTTTCTTGGTCTCATTTTTCCTCATACTTTTTCCTCTTGGAATATATCTAGCAAATGTAAAATCTGTGTTTTGCTATTCCAAACAGGGCCATTTGCTTAAGGTGGCATTGTCCAGGGTAGAATAAACACCCGTGGCCTTCTGCAGAGCACTGTGATTGCACACACCACCTGAGTTCACCAGTCGTGCTCCCCATGCAACACGTGAATGAGACAGCTGCAAAGAGTTCTAATTAGGTGCTACTCCAAAGAGTAATTTACACACTGACAAGAAGCAGAAAGTCACATTGCATCTTCCTTTGGGAATATATAGACAAAAGAAAGTTTCCTCTTTGGAAGTTATCTTTGGAGACACAAGCTGTGGGAGGTATAGTACAGGCAGTGACCACCAATCTGAGGACTGTAGGGATTCGTGTGGGAGCTCTCTTCCCCTTGCAAATGCCTGTGGCATGTTGACCTTGGCTGGTGCCCATCAAACCACTCTATCATTCAACTCCTCAGCAGACTATGTGGAAAAAAACCCCTCATGGATCAAGGTAAAGGCACTGGGTTAGGCACCTCTAATCCTGTATTCAGTTTTGGGCCCCTTACAACAAGAAAGACATCGAGATGCTGGAGCATGTCCAGAGAAGGGCAACAGAGCTGGTCAAGGATTTGGAGAACTAATCCAATGAGGAGCAGCTGAGGGAGCTGGGCGTGTTTAGCCTGGAGAAAAGGAGACTCAGAGGAGGCCTTATCAGTCTCTACAGCTACCTGGCAGGAAGGTGTAGCCAGGTGGGAGTTGGTGTCTTCTCCCAGGATGAGAGGAAATGGCTTTAAGTTGCACCAGGGGAAGTTTATCTTAGGAAAAAATTCTTCACTGAAAGGGTTGGAACAGGCTGCCCAGGGACGTGGTGGAGTCATCATCTCTGGAGGGCTATGAAAGGTGTGTGGCTATGACACTTGAGGACATGGTTTTGTGCTGAACATGGTGGTGGTGCTAGGTTGATGAATAGAACTTATGGCCTTATAGACCTTTTCCAACCTTCACAATTCTATGATTCTGTGGGGAAAATTGACTCCATTCCAGCCAGATTCAATTCCTCTGCCTCTCCATTGTTCCTCAGTCCAGATCACAGCCCTTACTTTTCAGTGGCTACAACTCCCTAGCAAAGTCTTCCTTTGGCTCACGTATACCTGGAAGATTTAAGTAGCAGCAAACCCATTCCCCTACTCTGTTTTCTAGATGTCCCCAATCCAAATGGGCCTCCAACTTGTACTGAATGAGAGAGTGCTATAGGGGCAGTCTGGCCGTTCTTTTCCGTTGTCTCCTTCTCCTGGGGATGAACTGTGACCTCTGTTTGCACATGAAATAGTTTAATGTCAAATGGCCAAGGCAGAAACTTTATATGGATTAACTGAAAATCTCGAAACTAATGGGCTAGCATGGAGGGCAGACTAAGGTGCCTAACTGGCAGGCATGAAAAGTGCACAGGCAAACAAAGCAGGACTGTAAGTTTTTCATTTATTTTTTATTTATTTATTTTTGTCTCACATGCAGCTATGTTAACAGCTGCAGCTAATGACTTCTGAAGGGATCTCCTCTCCTGGCTCCCTTTTTGCTCTTTCAGTCTGTGTTGGTATTTCCCTGAGAGCTGTTCCAGGAACTGCATTAAAACCTCCCTAGTCATTACTTTTCCTTTTGGTGTGGTAAGACCCTGCAAAGAGTGGCTCGGGCAGAAGCCTGAAGCAGTTCTGTTTCAGAGCAAACCAACTGTAGCAATCTATTTTTAAAAGGTTATTTTGATGAATTGGATTTTATGACCTGATTTGAACTGGTGTTGAGCACCCACGTGTTATGCTGCAGCCTGGACCCACAGGAGTGGCACTGTGTGCTGTTTTCCCGTTGCAATCCTATCTGCTTTCTGTATCAGACAGTAACAAACTATTCTCTCCATTCTCAATCCTGCTTGTCCTGTGTGTCGATAGTGGAAAATTGCGGATCTTTTCCTGAGGAAGGTTAAACCATTCTTGTTACATTGCAGCTTCTTGGCTGTCCTGTTTCCCTTCAAGCAGTGGGAGTCTGGAGTTAGGGCTGTCATCTTTTATGAAACACTCTTATATTTATTTTGACTATCTTAAGAAATTATTTAGAAATCCTACATGACCAAAAAGTTTATGCAAGAGTTCACGTAAGATTTGTTCTTAACTTTGCTGTAGAGTTACAGATAAAGGCACTGTATTAAGACCTTAAAAGACCAAACACTCAAACCTCTCAACTGCAGTAAATGAAACTTGAACAACCTTGATCCAGAAAGCCAAAGGCAGTTGCAGCATCAATCCCTGATGCCTCATCTAGACAGATCCTTGCAGAGCTCCTCTTAATATCAGTGGCATGGCATCTTTACAGTGAAATTTTGGCGGGCACCAGCCTTGTAGGCTGTTCCTCTGGTTGGCATTTCCTTGTAGGAGGCATTCAGCATGTAGGAGTGAATATAAACCTTGTATTCAGTCTCTTGAAACCATCTCAATATTTCTATTGTGTAATTCTACACAATATTTTAATTGTG